>JAGVVM010008249.1:0-18922 GCA_019149425.1 Psidium friedrichsthalianum | reverse complement strand
GGAGTAGCAAAATGGTTTCCTATTTTGAGAAAAGAAAAAACATTTTCCATCATCTTTCATTCCTCCACTCTTTCATGTTCCTTTATTTAGTTTTTGTTTTTATTTCATTTATTAGTTTAAAAAATCCAAATTTTTTATTTGTATTTTTCTCTTTTCTTTTTTTTTTTTAATTTTCCTTTTTTTCCTTTCTTCTTCAGTTGGTCTTCGGCCATACATTGGGCATGTCTAGCCAATGGTCACAGGTGAACGAGGCTGAGCCTCACCAGATTTGGTGTGGGTGAGGCTGAGGTCTCACCTGAGGAAGGCTCAACCTCGTTCATCGGCCTATGATGAGGCTTGGCCTCACCTATTGTCAATTGCGATTGAAGAAGAAGGGAATAGAAAAATAAAAATAAAAAGAAGGAAAGAGAAAAAAAATTCCAATTTTTAAAAATGAAAAAAGAAAATAACGAATAGAAATAAAAATTATTAAAAAGACTGCACGGAGGAAAATCAAAATCCTATTTTCCATATCGATCGGGGGAAAATATTTTTTAGCTCATTTTACGGTTTCAGCCGAACACCGAAAAATATTATCATTTCGTGAAAAATGACTCCTTGGAAAATACTTTCCAGAAGTACCTTATTTTTCGTGAAACGAACGAACCTAACTATTTGGGTGAGTGTGTGTGTGAGAGGGGGGGGGGTCAAATTCTACATTTTTCTTATTTATTGTTTAGTGAAAAATGTTTCGGCGTTTTAATAGCTTAGAGAAATGAATCGACCAGAAACTCTACACTTGGGTAGGTAACCCCCAACGCTGGCTCCTGAGCCCTTGGCAGCAAATGTGATCTAGATGCCATCCATCAAGGCCAAGCTCTGGTCAATAGAGCCTTTGCTCGGAAGTATTGATGCCTATGCCCTAGTGCATAAAGCCTTGGCCTAAAACTCCCGTGTTCTTGCTTGGCTCCCTAGTGCATTGTCCTAAGGCCTAGAAATTAGGCCCTAGACTCTAGTGCTCATGCCTAGATCCCTAGTGTACATCCAGGATCCACTGAGGTCGAGTTTAAGTCCATACAGGTTAGGCCCAAGACCCGGTGCCCATGAATTGAATCCATGGCACCCGGGGCCTCAATCCATGGAGGATGGGTTCTTGAGTCCACAAAGGCTAGATTGAGACCCTAGTGTTTGTGCTCGGATCCTTGGCAACCAGGCTCAAGCGACTGAAACCTAATGCCCCAATCTCCCGTGCCTAAGCCACGGTCCGCCAAGAAAGACCACACTTAGTAGCCCAAAAAGCAGCTAGGTCAGATTTTCAGACCCAGAAAACCCAAAAAAAAACTATTCAGATTTCCCTATTGATTCAAATACCACCAAACCTCTCATAAAGGGTTTCTCGGTAACGATGGAGCGCTTCATTATGTCCTCATAACATTATATCTCAACAGTGAGCTTTCCAAACTTAGCCTAGGGATTAGGGACTCCAGTAGAGGGAAGGTGCGGTCCATTAATTAACCATATAAATAGGCGCGGCCCATTAATTAATTTCTCTACCAAGGTCACACTCACACCACCAAATCCGTATATAAATGCTTTAGCTAAAACAAGCTCGAGAATTTACCTGCAATGATGAAATTAGTCTTGCACAAACAGAAAAATGTTACCAAGTACTAAAGTGATCCTACCATCAGCCTTTAAGACTATCCGTAGTGACATTGACAATGATAGGTATAATGATTTTGGGGTTAGATTAAGATATAGTAAGGCCCTTCTTTATTTAAGGCTTCATTTGAAGCCGCTTCGATTTTTAATTTCATACTTGGTTAGTTATTTGAGGTTTCTCACTTTTACGTAGTGTCAAGCATGAGAAATCTTTCGAGAAAACGTAGGACATTTTTCAAAACATTCTAATGTTCCGCTTATTATATTTTTGAAAAATCATAGTTCTCTAAATTCTCAAAGTGTATTTTCTTTATCTTCAAATTTTTGAAATAAAAGCGGAGATTACTTCCTCTAGCTAAAAAAGAAGATGCTTTTTTAAACCTTTTTTCCGTTAGAAAAGAATGTAGATCCATGCGTACTTGTCCAAGTAGCACCGACATTAGCACACGACATGCGACACAAGAATGATGCGCCAACATGCCATTTTTCAAAAATACAAAATTTTGACATATTGGGACGCGTTGTATATTGAATATATTTTTTCTATTTATACATAAAAAAAAAAGGCCTAATACCCAAAAAAACCTCAAACTTTAGCCTTTGTCCCAATTATACCCAAACTTTTTTTTGTCTCATAAAAAACCCCCAACTTTGGGCCCAATACCCAAAAAAACCTTAAACTTTAACCTTTGTCTCAATTATACCCAAACTTTTTTTTGTCTCATAAAAAACCCTAAACTTTTATTTTTATCCCAATTCTACCGGTCTAACACCCAAAAAATTCACAACTTTAGTTTTGTTCCAATTCTACCAACCTAATACATAAAAAAAAATCTATTAACTTTTTTTATGTTTATACTCTCTCCTACACATTGTCGGAAGATACAGAGCCACTTAAGATGGTGTGTTTCGGATTCTACCCAGCACTCAACAACCCAAAAATGGCTAGTCGTGGAGATTTGATTATCTAGACAAATAATTTCAAATCTTGCTATCCTTGAATCCTGCTGTTTTTGAATTTAAAAAGTTTATTGGTAGTTTGACGAAAAAATTCAAGCCACGTAAAATTAACTAATAGTAATTATAAACAGAATGCTGGTGATGGTAGAATTGGGTCAAAAGTAAAAATTTGAGATTTTTTTATGCGATAATTTTTTTTTGGATATAATTGGGACAAATGATAAAGCTGAGGGTTTGTTTGAATATTAGATCGGTAGAATTGGGACAAAAGTAAAAGTTGTGGATTTTTTATGAGACCAAAAAAAAGTTTTGGATATAATTGGGACAAAGGCCAAAGTTGGGGGTTTTTTATGAGACAAAAAAAAGTTTTGGGTATAATTGGGACAAAGGCTAAAGTTTGAGGTTTTTTGGGTATTAGGCCTAAAAAAAATTATCATTTTTATTATTATTTCAATCAAGTTAATTTGATTCAAATCCATAAATAAATAAGTAATAAAAAGTGCTTAGAATGAATTTACACTAAAAACATTAATACTTCATTTGTTAGTATTATTCATTACTTCGAACTAACAAATTCAACTACATTCCATTCTAATAATGTACCATTTGTTGGTGGAGTTTTTTTAGAATATTAGGTTTCTATAAATTTAATTTTTACCCCTGAAAAATTGAAAATTTCCAAAATTAACCCACGTGTGTCAGATTTTGCGTGTCGGGATGTTTGACATGTGTGTCACTGGCATGTGGGAAGAGTTGACTATGTTCAAAAATTCGATACACCATTGACCACGTGTCAAATGCATATCAGGTGTTCGACACATATCGAACACGACATGGAACCTTTCGGAGAATGTCGGTGCTATATAGGTACTTGTTTCTAAATAAGAAAAGGAGATTTAGCCTATTGAATTCGGTGACACCCGGAAGAATATGCTGAATAGGCGAAAAATCGCGAAGAGAAAAACGAGCTTAGAATCTACTATTGATATTCGTTATTTATACTGGCTAATGTTTCCATCAACTCCCTAAGATCATGTCCAAGTGTTTTTTTTTTTTGTCTCAACATTTAGGAAATAGTCATTTTATTCTCCATCGCCAATGGCAAGAAGTCACCTCCAATTTTTTTTTCCTTTTACAATTTAGTTCTAAAACTTTTGCATTTGTACCAATTCAATCCATTTGGCCAGTCGGCACTGACATAAACTTTCTTTAAATAATATTTTGATAATCTTTGAATTTTTATATTTTCTTCCTGCAGACTTAGAGCCAGTGAGAATTGATGGCCAATCAAATAGACTGAATTGGCACAAATGCAAAAAATTTTATGATTTAATTGGCAACAAAAAAGGTTAGGACTGAATTATAACAATTAAAACAAATTTAGGACTTGATTGCACCAATTAATTATTAGAAAAAATGCCACATAGGAGAGAGAAATAATAATAAAAACCACATCAATATTTTTCATTAGACAAGTCTGACGGATTTCACAAAAAGACTTGATCGTACCAATTTGACAAGTTTGAAGACTTAATTGTATTTTTTGAAAGTTCTACGGCTCAACTGCCATTTCACAGAAAGTTTTAGGATTTCTACTGTGGTTATCCCTTAACTAATTTAATTTGGTTTGATGAGACCGTTTTCATTCCCGTCTAAAATTTTCTCTCGCCCCAAACAATTTCTGAACGGCTGATTTATCGAAGTCCGTATATTAAACTATGAAAAAGGTTTGTCGTATTTACAGACATAAGATCATCCAAAAAATTCCTAAAATGACTATCACCTAATTAAGTTTATTATACTCAGCTAACAAATTTGTATGATATTTTTACCACTAATGATATTAAGAAAAGTTTGCTAATCTTAATATCTATATTGCTCTAGAGGCTAACTTTAAATATACTTTGCTAACATATCAACGATCGATTATCTATTATCAGGTTAACAGTAAAGATAGATAAAAAGGTAATTAATACTGCTCTAGTTTAGAAGGCACTTTCGATGAGTCATGTTCATAAAAATAAGATTGCTCTTCCTAATGGTAATATGTTCCATCAGATGTCTTTCAAATCGAAAACATAAAAATTTTAAGTGATTGTATATAAGGCTTCATTAGTTTCACAGAAAATAACTTTTAAAAAAATGTTTTTCAGCATTTAGCTTGCAAAAAATAAATGAGTCAAAGAAAATATTTTTCTACTTATGAAAAAAGAAAAACACCTTCAAAAGAAGGGGAAATGGTTTCCTCATTTTGAGAAAAGGAAAACATTTTCCATAATATTTCATTCCTTCACTCTTTCACGTTCCTTTATTTATTTATTTTTTATTTCATTTTTTAGTATTTAAAAAATCCAAAATTTTTATTTTTTTATTTTTCTCTTTTTTTTTTAATTTCTTTTATTTTTTCCCTTCTTCAATTAGTTGTTGACCACACATTAGACACGTCCGGGCAAAGGTCTCAAGTAAACAAGGCCAAGCCTCACCAAATCTAGTGGGGCGAGGTAAGGCCTCACCCGAGGAAGGCTCAGCCTCACTCATCAACCTGTGGCAATGCTTGGCCTCGCTTGTGGCCAATTTCTGACCAAAGAAGAAGGGAATGGAAAAAATAAAATAAAAAGAAGAAAAGAGAAAAAAAAATTTCCAATTTTTTAAAAATAAAAAGAAAATAATAAATAGAAATAAAATTATTGTAAGGAGTGGATAGAGGAAAATGAAAATCCTATTTTCCATATTAGTTGGCAAAAAACATTTTCTATCTCATTTTCAAGTTTCAATCCAATACCGAAAAATATTATCATTTCCTGAAAAATGATTTCTTGAAAATACTTTCTAGAATTACCTTATTTTTCGCGAAATGAACAGGACCTAAGAGTGTAGGTGAATGCGTGTGTGAGAGAAGGAGGGGGGGGGGGTAGATTCTACATATTACTACATAAGTGTGTGTTTTCTTATTTATTATTTAGCGAAAAATATTTCGGCATTTTAATAGCTTAGAGAAATGAAACAATCAGAAACTCCACACTTGGGTAGGATGCTGGCTTCTAAGCCCTTGGCGACAGACGTGGGTCTAGACACCATCCATCTAGGCCAAACTCGGGTCAATAGAGCCTTTGCCCCAAAGTACTAATGCTCATGCCCGAGTCCATAAAGAGCTGGCCTAAAACTCCAGTGTTCTTGCTTGGCTCCCTAGTGCATCAACCCCATTCCCAAAAATCAAGCCCTTGACTCTTGTGCTCATGCCCAGATCCCAGTGCATGGCCAGGATCCACTGATGTCAAGCTTAAGTCCATAGAGGCTAGGCCCAAGACCTTGGTGCCCATGCCTCGAATCCATGGCGCCCATGCCTCGAATCCATGGAGGTTGGGTTCTCCAATCCACAAATGCAGGACCCTAGCATTTGTCCTTGAATCCCTAGCAACCAGGCTCGGGTCCTCGAAACCTAGTGCCCCAATCTCACGTGCCTAAGCCACAATCTACCAAGTATGAGGCTCAAGCCTCAGTGCCTATGCCTAGGTCCATCATGGTTGGGCTCAGCCCTAGGAGTCCCATGCCCGTGCCCCTAGTGCTTGAGATCCAAAGAGGTCGAGCCAAGAATCCACTGGCCAGGGATCTTAGGGATATCGGGCATGGCCTCGATGGACTCGAGCTCAGCCGCAAGGATTTTGGCCACGAGCCCTGGCTGCCTCTATGGATTTGACCTAGGATATCAAGGACCAAGTCCCTGGTGCAAGTTTGCAAGTCGAGCCGAGCCTCCATAGATCCTAGACTAGGCAACGCATTCCTAGGGCCGATAAAGATGGGCTCGGGTTTGAGTACCAGGGTCCTGAGCTCGACTTCGATGGACTTAATCTCAGGCATGGGATATCTAGTACAGGCACTGGAGTCTCGAGCCTTGGCACTGAGGTCCCCAACCCTACCTCAATGGACTCAGGTTCCGACACCAAGGACTTGGGCCTACTCATCATGGATTAGGTATGAGAAATGGGGTCCCCGACCTAGCTTCAATAGATTGGGACTCGAGTGTCGCGAACCCAGGCCTAAGCAACGAGAAACGGGCACTAGGGTCCTATGTTTGGCCTTTGTCAGGTGCTGGGGATTCGGGCACGAGCACTATGGCCTCGGGACCTATCCTTTGTGGACCTGGACCGAGGTGCTAGGGAGCTAGGCACTAGCATTTGATTCACAAGACCAGCTTTTTATGACCTGGGACCATTGTGCTTGGGATCGAGAAGCCCATGCTCGGGTTCAAAAATGAGGACAGACTTGGACCCCAGTGCCCATGCCTAGTTCACTAGTTGCCTATGCTCAAGTTACTAGCGCTCACATAATTTATGGCTAATTAATAAAATCGAATCAATTTTTTTTTCAAACAATGAATATTACTCAGTTTGTTTTCAAGTTTCAACCAAACATCGAAAAACATTATTATTCCCTTGAAAAATGACCTCCTAAAAACATTTTCCAAAAATGTAAAATTTTTTGTGAAACGAACACAGCGTCAGTTTTATTTTAATTTTTCTGAACTCTTTACGCACGTGTTTTAGGGTGGCATCGATAGGGTAGAGTGTCAATGCAAAAGAGTTAGTTTTACTGTGCTGGAGCACATAAATCCCTCCATGCAAAACTCCCCCCCCCCCCCCCCCAAACCAAAAAAAAAAAAAGGATAGTTGCATCTGCAGCTTTAAAATTTGTCCAAAAAATGTAATTGCCATATTAGTGTAATCAAGCCCTTCCATTAACTCTATCCCCCTTAGCCAATGGAAAATGTTGATATGACTTCCTCTTTTTTTTCTCTATCTTACATGATGCTAACATGGCTAAAAGATAATTCATAACGTTAAAAAGATGTCGTTTTGATAATTCATAATGTTAAAAAGGTGTCGTTTTGGTCTAGATCTGCAAATTTTTATTTAAATTAATTTTTTTTTAAAAAAGTCAATATCTTTTTTAGAAAGGAAAACCAGGCATGCAGAAATGGCATGCAATGGTGTGGTGAAGGCCAGCAACCCTTTTTGACCACAAATGAGGGTTGCGACCCTCCTCCATATTGCGAAAGGCAAGGGTCACAAGCCACTAGTTAGGGCGCGGCAACCCTTGCCAACCCTCACCCCATCAATGCCATGGCTAGCCCTTTCCGGCAATGGTGGGGTGGGCTCTCGCTTGGTATTCCTTTTTTTTTTTTTCTTGATTTATAATCTTTTTCAGTTTAATTTAAATAAAATTTGGATCAAAATAACATCATTTTAGCCTTATGTGATATGTTTTTAATTACATCAATGCTACATAAAGAGAGAAAATAATAATAAAAAAGCCATATCAGCATTTTGTATTAGCCAAGTTAGACAAAATTAACGGGATGTCTTGATTGAACTAATTTGACAAGTTTTATGCCCTTGTTGCATTTTTTTTTTTTACAATTTAAGGACACCATTATATTTTCGTGATAAATTTTAGAACTTACGGTAAACTTATCTAAAATAACAAAACAACAATGATGATGGTGATACGGTGAAATTAAAATCTCCAAGGTTGCAGCAAATCCAGATGTGGTGAACGACTACAGCATGACAACACCAATAAATAAAATTAGACGCTTGAAGAAACCCGCATCATTTCTATGCACCCGTCATCCACCACTGCTAGGTGCAGGAGCAGGGGCTGGTGCGGTGCCCATGCCGCCATCGTTATGTGGCGAGACCAGCATGAGCTTCCCCTTCGACTCCCTGTTGGCTGGGGCCAACGGATGAACTTGCGGTTGGTTCCTGATGACCGCACCTCCTACATTCCAGACTTGGTTAACGCTCGTCGCGTTCTTTGGCACTTTGACTGATGCGAAGATCCTCATCGTCCCGTTCACCTGATCGGCACTCAGGTCCCACACCTCGAACGATAGCTTGGACTCCGTGATGGCGATGTAGCTGTTGCAGTCGTAGGTCTGGGCGACGAGCGAGCCGTTATTGAGCTTGAGCGCGACTAGGGCTTGAGCGCCAATCATGCCGGTGCCAACGGGATTGATGGCCCAGGAGACCCATGCGCCGAACGGGGCCGGAGCAGCAAGGTATGCGATGGCAAGGGAGGAGTTGGAGGCATTGTAGGTGTAGTGGAGGTAGGCGCCGAGGTGCGGGAGGTCGGTGCAGTTGGCGTAGACCCTGTTGGGGAGTTTTTGGGACGTGCAGGTGAGGCAGATGGCCGGCAAGGGAAAGAGAGAAAGGAGGGAGAGGGAGAGGGAGAGGAGGAGAGGGAGACTCGGCATTGTAGTAGGCAGAGAGCTTTGAGAGAGAGGGAAGGCTGAATGGTGTAGTTATTGTAATTCATCTGACCATTCCATGTATTTATACTCTTTTGCTTTTGTGCCAATGTCATGGATCGAATAAGGCAGTTCAATATTTTGCCAAACTACGGCTCTGTATATTTGGCTATATTTCGCTAAAAATGAAGGATCATAAGAACAATTATGTAAAAGTGACTACTTATATCACTTTAAATAATTAGTTAATAAAAATATGTTCACTGTCTGTCTAAATATTTTACATAATCGACGAAAAAAATTTTGCTCTTCATTTTTGTAAACAATAAAAGTGATCATTTTCTGAAAAAATATTTTTCAGATCATTTATTTTTCACGAAGCAAATGTAATCTATATGTCTTGTGTAGTTGCGATCCATTCGCGTCCCCTCTACCACTGTAACATGTGGTCTAGCAAATCAGCCTATAAATATTTTAGCTAGGGCTACAAGTGAGTTATGTCCTCGATATAATTTTCCAAATAAAAAAAAGTCAAATCTTACATAACATTAGGCTATCTATTATGACAACCGACGATGTCGCTGAGCCGATGTAGCCCGAAAATGAGCTCCTTCAAGATTAATGAGTCAGAAGGGCCAAAGACGGCTGATAAGCGGTTCCTCTTGAGTAGGAAGGCGGGAAAGGAAAAATCCTAAGTGACTTTCATCACCTTGGAACGATTTAGGCGCCGTTTGGAACAATTTAGACATCAACTTTTCTTAATTTGTTCTTTGTAATAAAAAGCAAATTCCCACGTAAGTTCTTCATAGTTTGCTTCTGTTGACCCCAAATTAGTTCAGTTGATCCTAAAATAATCTTTAGGGCCCATTTATCTCGCGAGAAATGAATGATTTAGAAAATATTTTCCTAAAATAATTACTCGTATTGCTTCAAACAATTAGTCGATGAAAAAATTTTCACCATTGAAAGTAATTTATGTCTAAACATATTCATGTGCGATAAAAACCTTTTTCATTAAACCATTTTTGTAAGCAATACAAAAGAATCATTTTGGGAAAGTTTTTTTTCAAATTATTCATTTCTACGAAACGAACAAAACCTTAATTGTGTTAAAATTTGTCCTTGTTATTGTTTCAAGTGTTTTTGAGACAAGTATAAATCAGCCCCCATTTTCCCGAAGCTACAGGAGTCGGTGAGCGAACATAGGGGCCTAGGAGCCCGGATGCTTGCGCGGAAAGCCGAAATCCATTCGGGTCAATGTTCGGGCGAGCAGCGCTCGTGCGGATGCCCAAAAGGTATTACAGTAAATAATTGTGGTTTAATCAGTGATTAAGCTTGATCAGTATAATTAGGACATCCTCTTGCTTGGAATTAAGACCGACAAAACACATTCAAGCAAATACGCACTCCTTGTAAACATCTTTGCCATCAAATATCAGATTGAGATAAACCAATGAGAGAGCGCTTTTTTGTAATATTCAGAGTGTATGGAGCGGCGGGAATCCTCCACCTTTATAATCAAGCTTCAACGGGTGGATTTGGCGTGATCTCCCAAGGGTTTTAGGAGTGGCGTAGGCATCATTTTGAAACTAAACTACAGTTAAGAGTATGTTTGGTAACTTTCTGATTCTCGGTTTTTCTGTTCTTTCTTCATTCTACGAAACAGAAAAGGCACAAAAAATCATGTGAAATATCATTATTTTGGATTGACAAGAATTAGAACCATTGATGAACTATTTAAGAAAAAAAAAATATATCAAGATACCTTATTGTGCATAACGTTTTTAGGGTATTTCTAGATATTCCTCTAACGTTTTATTGGTATAAGCATCTCACCAACATGAAAGTTTCACCATGTGAGCTTTTGAGATAAGAGGGACTAAGAATAGATAAGTTGTTACAAGATCAATGACGAATAAGAGATTCTTCGTTTTACACAATATCATATAATCTTTTTTTCTGACTATTAGTGAGACATTTTGTACAGAGCATGTAAAATGATATAGGAATATCTAAGAATGAACTTTTCTTTGATACACTAAAACAAAATACGTGAAATGCTTAATTATGGTGAGTATCATAAATAAATAAATAAAAGGGAAAAAAACAAAGATGGAATGGGGCCATCACTTTAAATTGCAACCAAAAAATTGACGGGTGATTTGTATTTTTAGTGTAAATGGGGTGGATTCGGTCATTTTTATTTTTATTTTTATTTTTTTGTTGAAAGGATTCAGTCATTAAGAGTTGGAAATAGCGCCCACCTATTTAGTTTAATTGTTTGAATATCAAGGTGAACATCTTGGTGGTTTTCGCTGGCCTTTAGCTGAGAATTGGGGTAAAAGAGAGAGAAACGTAATACTCTACACATTATTAAATGAAGACTACATAAGCCTACAATAGGCTTTATACGACGGCTATCTAAAATGGCAAAATATCAACTATAATCCATCAGGAACAATCAAAAGTAATATAGGGAATCTCCTAAATAGAGCTCTAACATGATCCCCCTCAAACTCAATTTGAAAAAGATTAATTTGGAGTTTGAAAAAAAAAAATCTAGAAAGTGCCTAGGTGGATGTGCCTTCGTAAAGACGTTAATAATTTGTTCAGCAGACGAAGAAGAGACAAGTCGGGACATGAAGAACATGATATAAGATGAAATGACAATTTACTCAAGTATGCTTGGTGCGTTCATGAAAAATTGGATAAAACTAGGGTAATCAGTTCGGTTCAGCTCCCGAGCAGTCCAATGGAACTGGTTAAAGTCGAGCTCATTGGCCAAGTTGAGAGTTCGGGTTGAGGAGCAAGTCGGAGAGGATGACCACAGGAGGGTTGAGGTGGGAGGCGGACCATCAGGCGAGGGAGGCAGAGGCAAATGGGGATGGGGATGGGGATGTTACTGAAACTGGGGAAAGTTAGACAACCTCGAGTCCTCTCTCGCTCTCGAAGCTACACCGGGCGCTGAGACTTCAACTTCAACGGAAGGAATTCATCGAATCCCAGTCGCATGTGCGCTTCCCTCAAGGACGATCCTTACTCAGCGAAGCCCCCTCGGACTATTTCTCATCCCTCCTCTCCATCTTCTTTCTTCTAGGACCCCGATCCTTCTGATTCGTGTGTGGCTAAGTGCGCGCGACGTCATCTGAATGGACAGGCAAAAGAGGGTGCGGTTCTCCATGGGCAGGAAGGGGAAGCCGCACACAGACGCCCTGTGGTGGAAGACGTAGTCAAATCACGACCGGAGCTCTTCAGTGAGGATAGCAGGGCAATGAATGAATGCCACGACATCTCTTCTGCTGAAGTGCTTATGAGGTTGTCTTCCTTTCACCAATTTTGAGCGTGTTCTCTATCCTTTGGGTTTCAATCTCGGCATTGTGTGGTTGTAATTGATTGCTTGATCTGGTGATGAGCTTTAGTAGTGCATGTATATGTTCTGGCTGGGCGTTCGGTCGGTCAGATTTTTACTTTGGAACGGAGAGCCCCGCCTGTCACGCCCCGAACCCCACGAGCCACGCGACATCCCTGTCATACCTGTACGGTCATGAATGGTCGACTACTACGACGACCTAGAAAACTCGTCGTAACCAAACGACCTCAGAGTTTTTTGTAACAACGGAAGCAAGCTCCTTCAATCTCATACACAGAATAAGGGTAGAGAGAGAGACAGACCATCAATTCACCAATCACACTTTTATATTACATGCCCTTCTCATACAACTTCCATAATACGTCATATACACAGTTCAAGGTTTTCGTCACCTCATTACAATCCATTGCTCGACCTTACAACAAAAGAGCTTAGGTCGGCAAGTTTCTCGACTCCAATAGCGAGCAACCATCAAATTTTCTACCAAGGGGATTCTGCCTCCACCCTACTCATCATCATCCGTCCCACCATCTGGTCCAGGAAGGTTAGTTTCTGGATCAATTTCCTTCTGGGTCCCCTGCCTTACTCATATTACATTCACTGCTAGGGATGGAGGTCTGAAAAATAAGGGCAATCACCTATGAGAACAAATCTCAGCAAGCTAACCCCTAATCTCCTCCTCAGGACGCCAAACAGACCTAAACCAAACTCTCAGGTCCCAACTCAGGTACTCAAAATCACCGGGCCAAATTCCATTGCAAAAAGCAATTCAATTTAGAAAAGTCGCCACAGAGTGGCCAAGCAATATAAACATTTTTACAGGTCCAATCCAGAACCACACAAAATTCAGATAACACAGAAATAACACGATCAGTTAATAGTTCAACAAAGGCAATTAAACTTTCATTTGAAACCACGTCCAATCCAGGACAATCAATGCAAATACATATGCATGCACGCTCATTTTGAGCCTCGGCTTAACAGCCAATTTGACCCGCGTCATATAAGCGCGTCAGGTCCGTGCCGCAAACCCGCGTATGGGACACCTCAGGTTGGCACCTTATCACTCCAGCTACCCCGCGTCTTACGCTTCATGGCGCACGAGGTTACGTTTTCCGCCTCTGAGGCTACATTTTACGCCTCTATGGCTATATTTACGTCAATTGCTACATTTTACGCCAAGTGACTTCATGGCTACATTTACGCCAAGTCACAAAGCTATGCAATCAAACATGCGAAAACCGTCGCATTCACCTTCAGGCAGTAAAACCCCTTTTAAAAGTTCATTTGGACAGAAATCATCGGCCAAGCACGTTCGGCCACATTTCAAATACAAGTCCAAATATTCAATCCATATTTCCGGCCAAATGGTCAAGCCAAATAGCTCATTTTGCGAACCCAAATTGTCGCACTCGCCTTTCAGGCAATAAAATCCTTTAAATTCATTTGGACATATTATCGGCCAAGTACGTTAGGCCACATTTCAAATACAAGTCCAAATATTCACTCAGGCATACGAAACAATGCCAGTTCAGTTGGGCAAAAACCTTGGCCAAGTGCGTTAGGCCAAAACTTAAAACACGTGCCCAATATTTCAATTCACATGGCCGACATAATGGTCAAACCAATCAATTTCTTTCACGTGCCCAATTTTATTAAAAATGCCAAATTTCTCACGTGGGACCCAAAATGACCCAAATAATTATTTTCAAGTGTTCATGGAATATCCCAAATATTTTTTGAATACGAACACGGGCCCCAAATATTTGAAATAGTAAGATAAAATATTACTCGAGCCCGGTTTTGCATAAAATGCTCCATAAACCCATTTTTCGGTATCCGAACCACACGGAACCCACAAAACTTGTCTTTTTCAAACCAAAATCAAATTGGGCAGCACGTGAACAGTGTTCGTGGGTCGTGAACAGTAATTTCATAACACTATTTGGCCCGTTTTCGCTCTAAATATCCCGAAAATCCATTTTCGGTACCCGAACCTCGCGGGAACCACACCAACACCACCAACAGCATTATTCAAGCATGGACAGCAACATTCATCACTCCACAGCCCATTCACATTCCACAGAAATTGATTTACATCAAATACGCCGATTACGGTCAATTTTCCTAAATCGATTTACCACGAATCGGTCCCTAGAGTTAATCCATGGCAAGTCTAATATCATGAGCGAACTCTAGAGTTGAACTTACCTAACGAAGTCAAAACAGGGCTGAGGATGCGGCGATGACCGGCGGATTCCGGCGGATTTAGGTTGAACCGGGGCTGTTCAAAGGCTAACGGGATGGTTCACGAGCTGAAAATCAATATTTTCACATGAAAATGAGCGCTAGGGTCGCTGGGGTCAACATATATCAATATGAGCCCTAGATCAAATTCGGGTAGCAGAAACTAGTTCGTCGACCGAAACGGTAAAGCAGATTTGGAAGGTCAAACGATCTCGGATCGAAGTGATTCAAGTTGAAAAAGAACCACAAGACATTGAACTACGACATACCCGAAAATTGCGACAATCCAACGTCGTCGGATTTTCGTCGGCGGCCGATTGAAGTTGAGGCCAGAAAATTAGAATTCAGCAGGGAGAGAGAGAGAAATCCGATTTAGAGAGAGAGAGAGAGAGAGAGAGAGAGAGAGAGAGAGAGAGGAGAGAGAGTGTTCTCTGAAATTATGGAGGAGAGAGAGTGCTTTGACTAGAAAATATCCTGAGGATAATTATTGAAAATCACTATTCACTGAAAGCGACATAAGGCTGAACGAATTGACTGATTTTGGACTATCAGTGAAATTTGGACTGATAAAGCTTGGGCCTCAATTATTTTCGGTCAAAGCTGGTCAAATTGGTCAAAAGATGACCGACGAGACATTTCTCGAAATTCGTGAAATTTCAGGACCGGTAGGGCTCAATCGGTGCTGATTTGGCTCAATCGCGATGGAAAATAACTCCGAATTTCGTCGTAAAATTTTTCTAGCCTCTCTAAAATATTCTACCCTCATGCCATGGATTCTAGCTCAAACCAGGGGTAAGATAGAAATTTCTAATTTTGCCCTTTTTCACTGGGCATTCCGAGATCCATTTGCCCATTTTTTTCGCCTTTCAAGGCAAAGTTCAAATTCACAACTGTGACACTTATGAGAGTCGATTGTCCTATTTCGGAACTCAGTTCGCGGCCTCATTCATAAGATGGCAACTTTAAATAAATTCTCAAACTACCGGGTGGCTTTTAGGAGTCACGCGTATCGACCATTTGGTCCACGTGCTTATATTCCTAGTTAGCATTTTCCCTTTGGTTAGCCATCTCAGAGTGGCCACTCCAAGTGAGATTCATTTATAGCGCCTCCATAAAATAACCATTCTGTATTCAAATTCCAGAAAAAGGGATCGAAACTCAGGATGTCACACCACCTATCACCTATTTCAATTTTATGGAATTGAAAATTGGGCCGTTGTCCTTGGGAACCACCTAGCATTTGCCGATCTAGTTTAGGCAGTTCTCATTTGGGTGATTCCCATTGCACATCCCCAAATAGAATTTCAGTTGCCGCAATGAATAAATGTTTCGCTATTGTGACGCCTCACATGTCTTCCAGTAGCCGTTGCAACCATAGTAACTCTGATATCATATTAACAAGAGCTCATTATTTTGCTTTTGTACTAGAGCAGCGATAATGGTTTGTTTCTTCTATAAGATAATTGAGTTGCCCGAAAAATTTAAAAAAAAGAGTTTGTACCAGAGTGATGATCTTGAGAGTCATCTTCTCAATCAACATCGAAATAAACCATCAACCCTGATTTTTATTTTATTTTTTGTCAATCAACTCCAAGTTAAATGAGCAGAAAAGTGAAGGCTAATAAATAATATGCCCTTAACATACATTAGGTTTTGGACTGGATTGATGACTTTTCTTAAATTTTTCTCCCAAAAAAGAGGAGCTAGACAAAAAGCGAGGAAGAGGGTAAGGATTTGATGGGGTGTTATTGGCTTTGCTTTGCCAATATGTCCCAGTAGTTTTATTTTTATTCTATTCATATTTGCAAAGATACAAGTGGATTTTGTTTCTTGTATGTATTTGTATTTATCATCATCATCATCAATATTCTTAAAATCTAGACCTATCAAAATGGGTTATCAACCTTTTTTAATCCATACATGATGGGCTGAGTTGTTATATGAATTTACTTGTATTCATTAAATGGGTCGTATATAGGTTTGTAACTTACTTAGATCCAAGCCACCTCTATAACTCGTTTCATTTTCTCTTGTCATCACTTACTCCTGTTGACACCTAATTTGGCAGTTCTATCGGGATTCGCCACTAGCCTATTGGGATCGACTAACCATCGAGATGAGGTTTAAGGCAGGTCGCAACAACTCCGCACTTTCATCTCAATTTGGATTTGAGCTTTACTAGACATGATTGATTTGGGTCGAAAATGAGCCACTAGACTTGCATTGCAATAATGCGATATACTTGGATCGAACTCCACCAGCTTGATGGTCTATTGAAAATCGGATGCAACCGATATTTCTATGTTATGCAATTTGATAATTTGAAATTTGAAAATAAAATAGATTAGCTCACACTTCTTGCCAGCACTCCACTTGGGATAGAGTTCTTGGGGTGTCCCTCACTCACAGTCAAGCCACAAAGTCTGACTTCTGTAAGAGATACAAGTTTGGAAGTGCGACACTTTGCTGAATCTACTAGATTAACTCACCACCATGGAGACTTAAGAGCCGGCCCCACGAGTTTGAATATCAATTTCAACTTAGTTCAAAAGCCCCACCAAAAGCCCCCCATCAGACCCTTTTTTTCTACGAATAACTCGGATTGAAAATACTTTGCCGGCAAAATTCAAACTTGGGGTGACAGATCGAGCTTAAAATAATCTTCCTAACGCAAAGTCGCGATAACTTACAAGTTACAACATTTCTTTTTTGCTATTGCCTGCGTAAAATAAGCACCGCTCGGTATGGAACAGTGGGAAACTAATTATACAGTCAAATCCGCATTATGGTTAGCACCTTTGGCATTAGGTGAAAAGAAAAGAAAGAAAAGAAACAAGAGCAAGTTATGAGCGTTAAAGTGATTATAGCAAACCCCTCGTTAGGTCATAAGTGTTGAAACGAAGCAACGCGTTTTTACCATGGTCAGTAATTTAGTTGAACTAACCCTTTTTAACACACCTTTCCCATCAGCAATAGTTGATGAGTTCTCCTCAGGATCATCAATTAAAGATCTGAGAATTGGACATGGAGCGAGAGCAAGTGGGATCTTCACTGTACAGTCACATCAACGCGCTATCTTCAATGTCCCTTAAAGACAATTTTCAAGTAACCACGATAACGGGGTCGGTATCTTCAATGTCCTAATTGTCTGTCCACATATAATACGACGAATAATTTAGGAAAATTGGAAAGATTCCTGTTCGTTAACAAAAAAAAAAAATCACACTACATACTCGGGTATGATTAGGAGAAGATCAGCGAGGGTTCATCGTAATCTAGAACAACCAATTATAAAGAAACGAATAAGATTAGAAGAAGATCGTACTGAAGTCGAAATCTCCAGCATAGCTACAAATTTGGACAGAGATAATAATAATTCCGGATCAAATCCGAGTCCAAAATCGGGGATCACTCGACTAGAGTACCGCAAGGCTCCCCATCAACACAACCGCACTCGCCAACAGACCCACATTGCCCGACCCGCCGGAGCTCCGCTCTTGCTCGGCCCCGGAGCGGGGGCGCTTCCCGCCGTCGTGCCAGCTCGAGCGTCGCCATCGATGCCTTGTTCGCCACGGCCAGCGGGTGGATGCTCGGGTGGGTCCCGTTCACGGCGCCGCCGACCTGCCAGACCTGGTTTCACGCTCGTCGCCTTCTCCGGCACCTTCACCCCCGCGAAGATCCGCATCGTCCCGTTCGCCTCGTCGGCGCTCAGATCCCACACGTCGAACGAGAGCTTGGACTCGTCGATCGAGTGGTAGCCGGAGATGTTGTAGGTCTTGGCGACGACGGAGCCGCTGATCCTGAGCGCCATCAGGGCCTGCGACCCGACCATGCCGGTGCCGGTGGGGTTGATGGCCCAGGCGACCCAGGCGCCGCCGTCGGCAGGGGCGGCGACGTAGGCGACGGAGAGGGAGGAGTTGGAGGCGTTGTAGGTGTAGTGGAGGTAGGCGCCGAGCTGGGGAGGTCGGAGCAGTTGGCGTAGAGCCTGTTGGTGAACTTCTGGGAGGTGCAGTTGAGGGAGAGGGCCGGAGGAAGGAGGAGGAGGAGAGAGAGGAGCGAGAGGCAGAAGAGGGTAGAGAGAGACGCCATTGTTACTGCAGAGAGCGAGCTCAGAGAGACAGAGAGAAGGGTATCCGGTGCTTTGGATGGGGAAGATTTTTATAAAGAAAGTGTGCGCCAGAGTGGACGGTGGAGCAAGTATCGGCCGGAGATCTTTCGGATCCAGATTGGCAATGTACATCGTAATTTAGGAAATAATATCTTCCTGTATCTGGTTTGGAATGTAATCTTGATTACCAGTGCCCGAATTTATTTATCGAACTGTAATC
Source organism: Psidium friedrichsthalianum (assembly GCA_019149425.1). Taxonomy (NCBI): domain Eukaryota; kingdom Viridiplantae; phylum Streptophyta; class Magnoliopsida; order Myrtales; family Myrtaceae; genus Psidium; species Psidium friedrichsthalianum. The sequence continues at coordinate 129 of JAGVVM010008249.1, read as the reverse complement.
ATCTGGAAAGCCAGTTTTGCATCGATTAGGCTTTTTGGCCGTCATATTGATGGGCCTTTTGATAAACAAAAGGATATGTGCAAACGTAATGCTACGACAAATGACAAATCATGCGACACGTGCACGAGG
>JAGVVM010008248.1:0-20700 GCA_019149425.1 Psidium friedrichsthalianum | reverse complement strand
TTTTAATTTTATGAATTTATGGATTTTCTATAATTTTTGAAAAAAATAAAATAAAAATAAAAAAATGTACATTAAAATCAGGTGTCAACAGCGCCCCTTTTTTTTGCAAGTAATCTCGATAGAGGTTCTTTTTCAAAGACAAGATGACACTGAGTCTATAAAAAAACTGACTGAAACACAAGAAAATAAACAGATTCGTGACATTTGATCTCCAATACCTTCTGTGTAAGTTTGATGCCAGACCCGTTTGAGAGGTCTTTCATGCAGTGAGGGAGGAGACGAAGAGGGAAAGGTTACCTGCGCGCTTACCTGCTCGTTGTGTGGCGTGCTTGAAGCTATGCTCTATTGAAAAAATGAACGAGAAACCTAAGGATTCGTTATAAGAACAACCTCAGGATGATTGATCTGGACCCGTATGGTAGGTCACCATGGTAGATTCCTATGGAAAGGATTCTAAGATTAAAATTTGATTGAAAGTTTGAATGTATGGTAGGTCTGTCCCATGGTAATGCCTGTAAGAAGGACTTGGTGCCTGTAGAAAGGACTTGGTGCTGTAAAAAGGGCTTTGGGTGCCTATAAGAAGGACCTTGGTGCCTGTAGAAAGGACTTGGGTGCCCGTAAGAAGACTTTTGTGTTCCTGTAGGAAAGGACTTGAGGCCTGTAACAAGGACTTTGGGTGCCTGTAGGAAGGCTTTGGGTGCATGTAGAAGGACTTTGGGTGCCTGTAAGAAGGACTTTTATGTGCCTGTAGAGAGGGACTTTGGGTGCCTGTAGAAAGGGACTTTTATGTGCCTGTAGAAAGACTTTGGATGCGGTAGAAAGGACTTTGAATGCCTGTAGAAGGACTTGGATTTGCTGTAAGAAGGACTTGATTTGCCTGTAGAAGGACTTGGTATCTGTAAAAAGGACGTTTATGTGCTGTAGAAAGGACTTGAATTGCTGGAGAAAGGACTTTGAAAAAAAATGCCGGTAGAAAGGACTTGAATATGCCGTAAGAAGGACTTTTGAAATGCGCCATTCCGTGTTGGGGTCTCCAATGGAAGGGCTTTCCAGGGAGATAATATACCCTAAATGTAACCTTGGGTAGAAGAAGAGGTATTGATTGAGAAAATGATTTTGGTGTCAATCTGGGATCTGGGGAGACCAGGAATCTTGCAGGCGCCCAATTTCACTTACCATGAATGGCACCATTCTGGGATTTGGGAAACCAGGAATCCTGCCAGAAGCTCAACCCAATTTTTGTGTCCATCACTTTAGGAATAAATCGATGAGGCAAAGATCAAGAACACGAGAGTTGGTCAATCATGATTTGATAAAGCTTGAGAACACGAGATTATATCAATCGTGAGCCGATGAAGACTTCATGAGAGCATGTTGATCATGAGTCGCAAGGGTTCAGAAGACTTACCTGGATCTTCTGAGTTAATGATCGAGGCATAGACAGACTGATTGTATCATGTCTGCTTGCTCACTAAATGACCTTATGTGCTGCAATGGATTTGAGCACCCAGACAATCATCAAAATTGAAAGGTTCAGGCTGAAGATATACTCACTTGAAAATGCTTGGCGAGCATTAGCCAACAGGGCTTGTTTGTTCAATAGCCTCTGGATGAATTTCGAGACCTCGGAGGGTAACTCGACTATCAGGAATGCACAACCTGTCAGACAGTGTCAAAGGTAACATGTGCAAGCATTTTCATCAATGAATTCATCGGTTCATGCAAAACCATTCAACTGAGTTTGCAATGATTAAAACCGTATGTGTATGCTCATAATGTGGATCAGCATGACTATTCTGTCGAGTTTGCATTTCCAATTCTGTCCAGGGAGGTTTCATGTCATGAATACCTCGAATGTAACCTGAATGGGGACTTCAGTCCGAAAAGGCTTTCTCTCACTCTCGAGAAAAGGCTTGTTCATCCTGATTGCAGGATTTGGAAAGAAATCACTCAACCTTACCATCATCGCATTCAGCGAGGGTCTGAGTAATCTCACAATTGATACGATCAAGCCGATCTGGAGGTCTTGATTAGGACCGTAATGTGGGCTGGGTCAAAGGCTTATCAAGGGGACTCATTTCGAGTCAAGGCCATTGACAAAAGGTCTTCATCATCTGCTCCGGGTTACAAGTCAAGAACCCTGCAAAATGAGAGAGAAATAATCTTGCTCGAACTTCTTCGAGCGATGCTTAAAGTCATTCAACTCTTACATTAATTCAAGTGCTCTAATCAGAAGAAACTTTTCAAGGGTCGTAACGTAGGTCGGGATTTGGGTCTGAGAAACGAAGGGCTCGTTTTGGCTCGGAAAAATATATGAGAAGGGCTTGGTGTTGGTAATCATTGCAGTCTTGTCACCGATCTTTGACCTTCCTGAATTTGTCTTCAATGAATACCACCATTGGCTGAGGGGTGGTAGTTCTTTTACACTTTGCAAACTGACTTCTTTGGGGATCCTTTTTCGGAATTCAAAATGTATGTTCAAGTCAGAAGTTCATCACAGATATATGGGCATTGGCCTTGCTTTTGATAGGCACTTTGCTCTTTCTGCTCGAGATTCTTTAGAGTAGCATTTGCTTTTCTTACTCCGACTCCCTTTTGTTTGGAAGCAGGCCCATTTCCTTTAGGCTACACTTGTTTTTCTTTTCTTTTGTTTAACAATCTTGTGATTTTGAATTTTATCAACAAGATGATTTTCAACAAATGATACTAGACATTATATGAAAGTCTAGCATATGAAATGGGCTCATTTCGAGAATTCTCTATTGGCCCAATTATCTTCAATTCTGCTCCTTGGGGGGAAGGCGTTATCTTTGCCTTGAAATGAGCAAGATCACCATCATGGGTCTGAGAAATGAATTTGCAGGCTCAATTGGTTATGCAAAGGATGAGTGTGTAGGATAGAGAAAATAAATACTCTTCGTCATCCTAAAGCACTTGAATTAAAATTCGAGTATCATGCAAAGAAACACTCGAAGATTGATGTTAGTCCAAGCAAGAGATTTTCTAACCATTTATCTCCTGATATTGTTGGAATTACCTCTGTTTTGCCCCAGTGTGGGGTGGTTCTTGACAGGGTTATGAAATAAATCACCTTTCAAATAGGTTGTCAAGGGTCACCTGTAGTGTTTAGGATAGAGAAATGAATGCCTCCTTCCTTTCGGCAATCGTACCTTTTGCGAGAGAACCCATTGCCTTGGAAAATGCGGAATTTATTTTCCGCTCAACTCACTGTGGATTAAAATAAGGACGTATGTGGAAATGGCTTGCCTTTCATCATCCTGTCATGCCCATTTACACATTCGGGGCATCATGTGTAGTTTTTACTCCAAATCGGAATTGGTAAAGTAAACATGCAGAAGAGTCATGCATAATTATGGAATGTTCAAACACGATACGGATGAGGCAATTTTCAAGCATCATGCATGTTTGCGAAATGTGCAAGTGTATCAAGAATGGGAAAATTTGGATTCCCCATGAATATGTGGGCAGATCAAACAACTCGGTGATCTACTCCTACGTCGAGGAGTAACTTGTCTCTGACTTTGCTCCCAGTTTCATCGGACTAGATTTCATCAGATGATCGCAATTTTGCCGCTTAGTGTTGTCTTTTTTTTTTTTTTTTTTTGACACGTTAAATGTTAGTGTTAACATTTCCTGTCAAAGAAAAGGAGACATGTTAGCCGATATTAGAAGGGATAAATTGGAAGCGATACAGGTTTACCCTTCATCTTAAATGACTTGCGCGATTCCATTATCAGGTCCACGGGTCGAGTTTGCCTCCAATTTTCGTTGGGCACTTAATCATTTGACAGGGCTTGAGGATCGCACTTGGGTTGCTTCGGCCCACTGTCACTTCCCACGCCATCGGGCCTACAGGGCCTTAGGCGTTCGTGGAAGTTCTCTTTTAGGTGTTGATCTTCGAGATGGCATGGTCTTGGGCCATTTCACGTTACGATGTTTTTGCGAGGCAATTTACAATCCTGTTAAAATGGAAGGAAATAATTCAGAACTCGAGACGATTATGGGTAATTAGAACGATACAAAATTACCCTTCTCTTCCTTATTTGCAGCCGTCCATCCAGTAGCAATATCCGCGGATTGATTTGTTTCCAGTTTCGTTTATCAAGAGGGCTTCGCATTTGGATATGATTGTATTCTTGGGGCCGTTTGCAATTCCTGAAAATGCAGGGGATTCAATTAAAACTGGAGCAATTTGAGGGTAAATTGAAACGATATGGCGTTACCCTTCGAGTTTTCGTGGATTTTTTTACTCGCAATTAATTCATCGCGGGTTCGGTGCAGCAACGGATCCATCATTTAACGAGGGAAAGGGAAATGATTACTTCTTGCTACTGCATTTATTCCAGATATCAGTAAAAGCTGAAAACATCCCATACAAAGAAATAAAGCTTACGCATCCGTTCAGGATTTGTTTCGCTTCCTTTGCAAGCTCTCCAGTAGTCAGCAAGCTTTATTCCAGACCAGGTACGCATCGGCTACGTTGAAGGTCTCGTGGTCATTGACCTCGAAATACAGGCTGGGTATGCACATCACAGCCCTGGTGCTCCACCGACGTCGAACTGGTTGATCATGGCGAAGAAATCGTCGTCAATGTCCGCTTGGTAGTGATATATACCCTCTCCCTAGAAGGCATCAACACTGGCTCCGTAGGACCGGTTCTCTTGTACGCTCCTTTGGTAAGGCTGAATCCTACCGGGAACTGATCTAGCTCACCTCTCAAGCGAGCATTTTCAATCCTCATCTGCTGCCTTTTCGTCGAGGGTAGGGGCTATTGCAGTCAGGGCAGGTAGCACTATCAAAGCTTCCCTGTACGTCTTGTTTTCTGCCCGAAGTTTTTCGTTTTCAGCTCTTAGAAGCTCGATTTCATGGCGCCCATGTTGAGTCTTTACTCGGGTTCGCCTATTTTGAAACCAAAACTTGATTTGCATAGGGGTTCAGTCCTGTCTCTTGGCACAGTTCATCCTTTGTTTGTCATCCGGTATAGGGCACCCTATGAAGAAATCTTCAAGTTTTTGGACCTGACGCTCGGTGTGACGCTTGCGACGCTTCTTTTGACCCTGGTTGTCGTCGTTATCCTTATTCTTGCCAAGATCTTGCACATCGTTGGCGGAAGGGCCAGGTTCTGTGGTCTGTTTTCCAGACGTGGCCTCGAACTCTCCGTCTTTATCTTCTTCGAAATCTTGGACGTCGTTGGCGAAAGGGCCAGGCTCCATGGTCTGAATTCCAAACATGGCCTCGAACTCTTCATCTCCCATATTTAGCAGGTAACGATAACTCTCGAGTGTGTTGGTTTGAGACATCTTTGGCTGGTTGATGGTCTCTCAAGGCTCGCTACTCTTCTTGTATTTCCGCTCTCTCAGAATTTTTCAGGCGTCGGTGTATGTTCTGAAACTCCTTTCTGAATATGGATGAAGATCACCAGAAGGACGCCTCTCTTTAAATTTAGGCGTTGTTTTAGAAACTGTATTGCCTTCCCGAGAACTCTGTCTTTTTCATCGTATCTCCCGCCCAGCTCGTCTGTTCTTCCATCTTTTCACGTAAGGGGCCCCTGTCGTTGTCTTCACCGTCGAGCCTGCTGGCGAGTCCTCCGATAAAGACGAATCCCATTTCCTTTTCTGCCGAAAATTTCTTTGTCTCCCACTCGGTTTATATTTTTCATCTTTCTTTTCTGAAGCAGTGGCGTCTTGTCAAACTTTTTTGCAGAGACGTCGGCTTTACTTGGCTCGAGGTTGTCGCCTGACTGGAATTCGAGCCAGCGGGGGTGTTGCCGACATAGAATGGCAGGTAAGAAAATCTGACTAATAGATACTGCAACTGTGGAGTCAATATTTAAGTGAAGCGGATCACCTTCGCGTTCCAGTCGTCTGCTTCACTCCTCTCCTCTTATCTTTTGTGTTCTCCTCGTCAAAAATGGCCAATTCTCCTAACCATACCTTCTCCGCCGAAGTCCTGGCTGGGTGGGAGAGACTCTACAATCTTCTTGGTAGGGGTTACGCTCATATAGCCCAAAATTCTACCGTTGAGGCTGAAATCCTCGGTCTATTCAGGACCGTGGACGCTGCTTCTATTGAGGGTACCCAACTGGGGAGGGAATATCGGAACTTCCCGACCCTCTTCATCAACTTTCTGGCCGCCTATAACCGCGCTTATGAGACGGTTCTTGTGACTGGCGTCGTGAAAGCTCGTTACCAAGACCGGCACGAGCGTCTGGAAACAGTCACATTTGTGGCTGATAATCATAAGAAGGCCCTCAAGTTTGCCAACGATCAGCTTTCGTGGCTGGTTCGTGAGAGGGGAAAGTTGGTGGACCGTCTGGCCTTGGTCCGAACTTACGCCGAACAGGAGCCAGGCAATGTTGTGATGAGGTGCAAATGCGGTTGGCTACAGGAGAGACTTGATGACATTACGGCAGACATTGCTTTCGAGAGGACGGCGATTCCGGACCTGGAGTTTGCCGTCGAGCATTATGAGGCCAGTATGGCCCAGGTTAAGGAGAAGTGCGATCGCCTTTCTTTAGGCTCGCGGAGCTTGATCCCGAGAACGCCCGGTGCACTCAGAGCATCAACTTTTTGGAGAGTCAATTTAGTTCCTTCGAATGGTTATCAGGGCTCAGTTGGCTTTAATTTTCCTCCCCAGTGAGCTGTTGTAATACTCTTTGAAGAATGGAATGAAAGAAAAGCTTCGCATGTTTGTGCTTTCATTTTCTGCCATCTTTTTCCTGTATAGCCTGATGGAATGATTGAGGTACTGGAAACGCTGAGGCTTGACATCCTTCCAGATGTTCCTGCTCGCTGCTGTAGATGATGATATCGAGAATATTAAAGAAGCTTTCATCAGCGGACCCACTAGCCAAATCGAGACTCGTGAGCTAATCACTTGAATTATGACAACTCGGTCAATGCGCCAATAAATGGATCGGCCACCTGTTGCGTGCCCCTACTTTGCTATGCTGTCTTTCGGCGTCCACTTGCTCGCGTCGGTTGCCTGTATCATCGAGAGAGATGCCTATGGGCCATACTCAATAATAAAGCACGATCTTCCAACATCCTCCACGTGGTTTGAATCCGAGGGAGTTAAAAAGCAAGCCTTTAGTGGATTTAATCAAGAAGGCGTTGAAAGGTCGGATTAATATACATACTTCACGGATTCTGATAATCTGCGTCTTTTCAACAAGAATACAGGAATCCCTCCAATACAATAAAAATGCCCCCGTGTCTAACCCGAACACATTCACTGCCACATCAAAATACATAGCCTGTACGTGCTCAATAATGGACATGTTTCCTACTCAGGAGAATTGGCCTCTTCATATGCCCCTAGGGTTAACGATTTCTTCGTTTGCCCCCTGATTGTTATCACCGACGAGCCCGATTTTTCTCCTCCCGGGGTACCTATGATTCCCTGCAAAAGTAAGGAAGTAATTAGCATGTAATCTAGAAATGGTCGGTCCATGGCACCTAGATAAGTCCAATTTTATTTCTCAATTTTAGGATAAATTAGGAAAATTTTCTTAGAAAAATGCGGGTGAATTTCTTTAGAAAGAATTTTCTTACAGATTTTATAGCTTGAAAAATGTGATAAGATCTCCTGGTGTTTACCAAATTTTCCAAAGAATTTTCTTCTTTTACCCAAATAAATTTTTAGGGGTTAATTTGTCAAGAAAATCTTATTTTTATTTAAGTAAGAAATATGCGACAAAATTTCTTATTGGTCGACAAATTCCCCGAAGAGATTTTTCCACATTCATCATTTTTTTTTAAATAAGATACCAATTTGATTTTTATTTTCTTTTGAAAATTTTAACCGACAAAAGTGACCATGATGTTAAGTTTAAAATTTAACCGACACCTAACATGGACCGACCAAAAAAATAAATACAAGATGAAGTTAGAAAACTTACTTTCACCGTGAAAAATACCATGTAGGTCACATAAACATGCACATGAATCGTGAGTTTAAATCTTAGCCTATCTACTCTAAAGGCTGACAAATTGAAGCGAAAGACTTACGGCAAGGCGACAATCTCGCGCAATAATCAAGATTAGCCGTGATCCCACGACGTAACCAGGATTAGCCGGGCCTCCCCACTTCAGCTGCTCGAGCTAAAAATTAAAACCACTGCTTTGGAATCTTACCAAGCTGAGGCCTAACTTTTTAAAACTCATTTTTGAAAAGAGGTTCGGGATTGAATTGGGCTAACTTCGACGTGATCTCACGCCGAACGCTAAAACCAAATCACAATACCATCCTAAAACTAGTGGCCCAGGTCCGACCACGGGACGTGTGTGATGTAGTGCTAAAGTAATTAATCATGCACAGCAATTAAATTCAAACACCGCTTCAAAAATGTGCAAAAATTAAATTCCAATTCTCACACGCCAAACCTACAAAACAAGGGGTTAGCCAAACACTCCACCCCTTATAACTCCCATCTGCAAGACCATTTAACACCTAAGATCAGAATTCACCCAATTCAGACCAAATGAATTTTTCATGAAATTTTCTAGCCTAAGTCCTCTGAGTTCTTAAATTTTCAAAAATTAAGAACAATCCCAGCGGAGTCGCCAAGCTGTCGCGACCCGAAAATATTTTAATCGAGCGAACGGATTGTTAGGTTAATTAATTAGATTAACAACCTAACGCGGGCCCTCCCAAGCCCTACCGAATCGCGACTTGGATTTTGTTTATTTGAATGATTTTAGGATTTGGAGTCGCCACTAATCATTTTATGGTAGGTTGATTAGACACCCAAATAAGTATCGGGAGAAATACTTATTCCCTGCGAACCAGAGATTATGAGTTCGGGGACTTTGTTACATTAGATTACTCTAACGCCCGTTCGGTACCAATTTCATGAAAATCATTTGGGGTGACAAGGCTTGGATCAACTGATCAGCAGGGTAAAATGGTCATTTTCAAGGATCGGGAAGTGAAAACAGGTCAAACAGTTGAATGTAGCCATTCCTTATTTCCACAACTTCTGAGAATTTTCAAAATTTTCTGAGACGATTTACCCTAAGGGGTAAAATCGTTATTTTGAAAATATCAGGAAGACAAATCACCCAAAAATAGGATTGGTCAGTCGGAATGGCCCGTTTCCTAATTTCTGGGATTTTTCTGAATTTTTCTGAATTTTCCGAGACGATTTACCCATAAGGGGCAAAATCGCCATTTTGGGAGTATTGGAGGGGCAAAATTGCCGAAATTAGGATTGGTCGGTTAAAACGACCCGTTTCCTAATTTTTGAGGATTTTTGGAATTTTTCAAAGACAATTTGCCCGTGAGGGGCAAAATTGTCATTTCCAAAAATTAGAATGGCAAAATTGTCGGAAATAGGATTGGTCGGTTAAAACGACCTGTTTCCTAATTTTTGAGGATTTTTGGAATTTTTCCAAGACAATTTGCCCGTGAGGGGCAAAATTGTCATTTCCAAAATTGAAAGGGCAAAATGGTCGGAAATAGGATTGGTCGGTTAAAACGACCAGTTTCCTAATTTTTGAGGGATTTTTAGAATTTTTCAGAATTTTTTTTTTTTATTGTGTATATATATACATATATATATATATCCTTTTTACAGTTTTCTGACATACATATTTTAGGAATTTTCCTAACAATAATCTTTAAATTTTTAATTTTTTTTTTTTTACTCCATAAATATTGTTTATTTCAAAATAACGATTTGAGGTGGGCTTAAGCCTAAACGAAGATTTAGTCATTTCTCAGAAGGGCCGAAATTCACCTTAAAGCTCTAATATAAGTCAGCCTTATCCATCAGATGCAATTCTTATTGTCAAAGTAACGTTCCTTTTGTCGCCAAGTATTTACAAATGAACAAAATCCCTTTTCCATGATGAGTACGTTGTATATCCAATGTGACATAGCCTAGTGGTTCACCTGGAGGTCTGGTCTGATAAAGCTTAGATAAATGTTTATAATCTTGACAAGTATATACAGTCCACTAAAAGATGCCGCATGAACATAAAGCTTCAGTTAAATCCAACATCTTTCTATATATATCCAAGTGAATTGGTTCGACAATCCATGCACAATTTGTAATCAGAATGATCAAACTCCAGATTCGAGTATTTTAATCATGAATATAAAGACGGGCAAAATGGCTTTATGTACAGAGATATACTTACCGTTCCTCTTAAACAGAATCGAAAAACTAAGCAGGAACATCGTCGCGAGTTGCCTCGTCAAGCAGTGAGTGCGTCCAATCCTCCGAGTTGTTGCTGCTTATCTTCCTCAATCTCCTCCTCCTCCTTCTTTGTTGTTGATCAGAGAGGACATACTTCAGCTCTTCTTCACCGGACCATCATCAGATAGAGCGAAACCGAGAAAGGGAGAAAGTGTCTCCTGATTTGGATCCCCTTAGGAATAACCTGCGAGAATGAACAAAAAGGAAGCGCAAACTGGGAAAAAGGGGAGGACTTGATAGACATGAAAGTATAACAACGCGAAATGACAATCAGAGTCGAAAACGCTCCCTTCTAGTCCCATGAATGTGCCTCTCTCAATGAATGATTCCTTTGTTGGTTTGGTGACGGTTGGAAAGATGAATTCTCCTCGTGTGCATCTCTCTCTTCCTTTCTCCTCGCTAAAATGGATGTTTCAGAGGGTTCGGAGGGGTTGAGGATTGAGGTCTGCACCCAAAACGGTCTCTCTCTCTTTTTAGTGAAATTTTTTTTTTCTGAATTCGTCCAGATTCCCTTCTTCAAGTCGCCACTGCCCAGAGATCAAATCCCGGATCATTGGATGGCCCGCCGATCCGGATTTCTTTTCGGGGACTCCACTGATGTCCTCCCAACGTGCGGTCTGTGACTGAGATCCCCTCTTTTGCGCATGTCCTACTCCTTTTCTGGTGTAAACTACCTCAGCTGAACCACTGGGGCGACCATTTTTAGCATAGTGCACTTTGTTTCCATCTCTACTCCTTGTATACTAGCAGTTCTAATGCTGTCTTCCAACAAAAGCCCTCTGCCTGGGGAGTCCTTCGTCCGACGTATATTTGGCATTGGTGAAAGAAGAAGGCCGAGCATAGCTACCCAGAGGACCTCCCCTGACCTCGCAGCTATCATTCTTCCCCCCTTTATTATTCTCTATTTTTCGGTGTCCAACCGAAGAACATGATGATGCCACCCTCATAATTTCTGGTGGCTTTAATGATGAGCCCATACAAACTTCAAATCGTGAAAACACATGCAGCTTCTCGTCAAGTAACCGAGTTTGCAACTGATCTTCTGAAGCCGATACAAGCTAATAAAATTTGCCTGGAGCTCAAAAGGCAAGCTTTACATGTCTTGGAGCAGCTCATCTCCTTGTATGGGATGCCCAACGTAAAATTCAACTCGAAGTTAACGGTGGATATTATACGGAATTTCCCAAGGATTTCTTGAACTTCTCCTCAAAGCACGTCTCCATCGACTTCCTGTGAAATCCTTTGGTCACAAAATACTCACAATTTTTGGTCATCGTCGATCTTGAGCTTCTTCTGGCAGCCAGTGGTGGGACTGGCTAATCGGAGAGAGCCCGACGAAGAACTTCAACTTGAGCTTGCGCTTGCAGGATTAGAGAGAGGAGAGATCCATCAAACGATAGATTGAATTCGGAAAATCGAACGCAATACTGAAAAAATGTACTATCAAGCTATTGAAAAGCTTGGATTTTTAGAGGACAATGTCACGACTCCAGAAATGCGAAAATCGAAAATTACATAGCTGAAAATGATATTTCTAGAAATTATTCAAATAATCTAAAAAATAAAATTAACAAGGAAACTCTCAGTTACAGGTTTAATTTTTTCAAATTATCCTCCCAAAGGAAGATAAAATTTAAAATATAATATTGACTATTTTTTTTGTATTTGTGGCCTCAAATGCTATTATTTATTAAATATTTTCCTAATTTCTAAAAAAATATTTGAAAAAATGCAAAAAACATGGAAAATTATTTTTGGTCAAAATTGGTAGCCTAAGCTTAGAGAAGGCTTCCAAAGTGATTTTTCAATTTTCTCATTTTTCTTGATTTTTTATGAATTTGGAAAAAATAAATAAATAAAAATGCCGAACAATACAAAAATATGGAAAATCATTTTTTGGTCAAAATTAGTTTCCCTAGGCTTGGTCAAGGTCCCCAAAGTGATTTTTAATTTTATGAATTTTTATGGATTTTCTATTAATTTTTGAAAAAAATAAAATAAAATAAAAAAGGATTAAAAATCAGGTGTCAACAAGTTAGACCAGTTTATAACAGGATCGAGTTCTGTTTAGAGCAGGGTACAAAAAGACCAATGCTACCGGATCAGCATCGATACTTCGGAGAAAGAGGGGACAGATCACCACCAAGCGAACATTGACGATGATCTTTTGCCATAATCAACCAGTTTGATATCGGTAAAGCATCGGGGCTGTGATGCCACATGCTCAGCCAGTGACCACCAGACCTTCAATATGGCGATGCATACCTAATCCGGGATGAAGCCAGCTGATCATAGGAGAGCCTGCAGAGGAAGCAGAATCGATCCTGAATGAGTGAATACGTTTTATTCCTTGCGTGATGTGTTTTTCTGCTTTTGTAATGTGTAAAAACAAGGAGTAATAATCCGACTTCCCCCTATTAAATGCTCGGATCCGCCACCTCACCAACCTCGCGACGAATGATGGTGAGTAAAAATCTGCAGAAACCCGAAGGGTAAACGCCGTATCTTTTCAATTTACCCTCAAATTGCTCCAAGTTTTAAATGAATCCCCTGCATTTTTAGGAATTTGCAAACGGCCCCGAGAATACAGTCATACCCGAAAATGAAATTCCCCGGTCAAACCAAATTGGGGGCAAATCGGTCCGTGGACATTACCATCGGATGGACGGTCCAAATAAGGAAAATGCTAACGAAAGACTCGTGCAATCTCAAAGAAGGGTAATTTCGTATCGTTCCAATTTGCCCATGATTGTCTCAAATTCTGAATTACTTTCTTTTATCTTAATAGGGAGTGTAGATTGCTTTGAAAAGAACCGTGACGTGAAATAGCCCAAAACCATGTCATCTCGAAGATTCAACCCCTAAAGAGAACTCCACGAACGCCTACGGTCTTGTGGACCGGATGGCATGGGGAATGACAGTGGTCCCGAGTTCGATCCTCGAGGAGGGAAATGTTGTAAGTATTGTAAATAAAGTAAAACAACTTTTTCTCGCATTTCTTTTTGCAGAAAGAAACAGGAATACTCGACGAGCAATACCAAGGTTAGCATTTTTGTCACAATCTTAGTCTAATGTTGAAGTGTCCAGCGAAAAGCCAAGGAAACTCAATCCAGCGAAGCTAATAAAGGGGTCGTGCAAAACATTCAAGATGAAGGGTAAACCAGTATCGTTCCAGTTTATCCCTTCTAATACTGGCTAACATATCTCCTTTCCTTTTTACAGGAAATAGTTATAATAACATTTAACATGTTGAAGGAGACAAACCCAAGTGGTAAAATATGATCGATCTGAAGAGATCCATTCCGATCGAAATGGGGGCATTCGACCCTGCAACAAGACGGTTATCAAAATTAAGCAAGCCCAAATGCATCAAACCTCCACTCGACTCCTTCACCATGCGTTTCATTATGGAGGGGCAAGTCAGAGATGAGCCACTCTGACCTAGGAGTAAACTCTCAATTTGTTCAATTCGCTCACTGTCCAAGAGCAATTCGAATCCTCCTTTCCTAAGAGAAGTCTCTTTGATGCTTGCACATTCTGTAAACACATGAAGTGCTAAAAATTGCCACATCTGCATTGCGTTATACATGCCATGATTCATACATGACTTTTCTGCATGTTTAATTTGCCGATTCTGACTTGGAGCATGATCTACACATAATGCATTGAAGGTGTAGAATGGGGCATGACAGGATGATGAAAGGTGACCCCATTTCCATACACGTCCCATATCCACAGTGAGTTGAGTGTCAAATAAGTTCTGCATTCCCCAAGGCAATGGATTTTATTGCAAAGGTACAATAGCCGAAAGGAAAGAGGCATTAATTTTTCTACCCTAAACACTACAGGTGCCCTTTGACAACCCATTTGAGCGGCGGTTTCATTTCATAACCCTTGTCGAGAACCACCCCCACATCGGGGCAAATGAAGATAGTCCCAGCAATTTCGTAAGGTAAATGGTTAGAAATTCTCTTGCTCGGACTAACATCAATTTTCGAGTGATTCTTTGCTTTTGACCTCGCACGATAATTCAAGTGCCTTAGGATGACGAAAAGCATTCGTTTCTCTATCCGATACACTCACACCCTTTGCGTCACCCAATTGAGCTTGCATATTCATTCCTAAAACCTCGTTGGTGATCATTGCTCATTCTAAGATGAAGATGGCACTATCGTAAAGCTAAAGAACTCGAAAGAAATGGGGCTACAAAGAGTTCCCGAGGCGACTTCTCAAGTGTGCTAAATTTTTAATATACATGTGTGTATATAGCACAATTTTTGACAATTCTCCTTCCTGAGCAAAACGGAAAAGATAGAAGGCAAAGGCCGGACCAAAAGAAGAAAAGCCAATCCCTGGGTATGAAAAAGCAAAGTGCCAATCAAAAGCAAGGCCAATGCCTATTCGAATCAATATTCATTTTTGAATGCCGTTGAAATTCAGTGAAAACATACCATCCCCTTTGATAAATCCCTTATGGGACCTGATTGCAAGAGAAGATTCGTTGGAGGAGTCAGATTGCAAAACATACGGTTGAAGTTTACACCGTTTGGAAGCGACAATGGCACCTGCAAAAGCAGATACCATCCTCAGACAATGATGTTACTCTTTAAGGACTGTTCTAGAAGGGCCGAGACTTGTGACAAAATGCGATGATCACCGGTGTCAAACCCACCTCATATATCTTCTGGGCCAAAATAAGCCTTTTAATTCTTTTTTCCTCAACCCAACCTACGTTACAACCCGTGAAAGTTTTTTCTGATTAAGGCGCTTGAATTAACGTAGAGTTGAAAGATTTTAAGCATCGCTCGAAAAGGTACGAGCAAGACTATTTCTCTCTCATTTTTTGCAGGATGCTTGACTTGTAAACCAAAGCAGATGATGAAACTTTTTCTATCAATGGCCTTGACTCAAAAGAGTCCCCTTTTGTAAAGCCTTGACCCAGCCTACATTATGGTCCTAATCAAGACCTCTAGATTGGCATGATCGTACCAATTGTGAGATTACTCAGACCCTTGCTGAATGCGATGACGGTAAGAGCGAGTGATTTCTTTTCGATCCTGCAATCAGAATGAACATCCTTTCTCGAGAGTGAGAGAAAGCCCTTTCGGACTGAAGTCCCCCATTCGGATTACATTCGAGGTGTTCGTATGATGATAACCTCCTTGAGCAGAATTGGTAATGCAAGCTTAACAGAATAATTATGCATGATCCACATCTTGATTGATTGCATCATGAGTTATTACACAGAATGCTTCTAATTACTGCAAACTTTGCTGAACCAATGAACTCATTTCTAATCACTGCAAACTTTATAGGCAACCAAAAGTCCTTCTTACAGGCACCAAGTCCTTCTTACAGGCAACCAAAAGTCCTTCTTACAGGCATTAAATCCTTTTTACAGGCATCAAGTCCTTTCTACAGGCACCCAAAGTCCTTCCTACAGGCAACCAAAGTCCTTCTTACAGGCACCAAGTCCATTCTATAGGCAACCCAAAATCCTTCTTACAGGCAACACAAAAGTCCTTCCTACAGGCACCAAAGTCCTTTCTACAGGCAACCCAAAGTCCTTCTTACAGGCAACACAAAAGTCCTTACAGGCACCCAAAGTCCTTTTTAAAGGCAGCCCAAAGTCCTTTTTACAGGCACCCAAAGTCCTTTTTACAGGCACCCAAAGTCCTTCCTACAGGTATATCAAAAGTCCTTCTTATAGGCACCAAGTCCTTCCTACAGGCACACCACAAATCCTTCCTACAGGCACACCAAAAGCCCTTCTTATAGGCACCAAGTCCTTCCTACAGGCACACCAAAGTCCTTCCTATATGCACACCAAAAGTCCTTCTTACAGGCACCAAGTCCTTCCTACAGGCACACCACAAGTCCTTCCTACAGGCACACCAAAAGTCCTTCTTACAAGCACCAAGTCCTTCCTACAAGCACACAAAAGTCCTTCCTACAAGCACCCAAAGTCCTTCTTACAGGCACCAAGTCCTTCCTACAGGCACACAAAAGTCCTTTCTACAGGCGCACAAAAGTCCTTCTTACAGGCACCCAAAGTCCTTCTTACAGGCATTTCCATGGGGTGACCTACCATACAGGTCAAATTTCAATCAATTTCAATCAGTAGATTCATTTCATTACGAATCTACCATGGGATGACCTACCATACAAGTTCAAGTTCAGCCACCCTAAGGTTTTCTTATAACGAATCCTTAGGTTCTCATTCCACTTTTAGTAGAGCATTCATATCAGGCAGTCGCCATACAACAAGCAGGTAAATGCCAGGTAAACTTGTCGCGACCCTCTCGAGATTTTCGGGTCTCGAGGGAGTTAATGGATTGCTAGGCCCATTTTGGTATTTGGGCCAAGCTCGGGCCCTCCCAGACCCATACCAAATCGCGTCAGGAAAATTTGAATGGAAATCGACCTTAGTGTAGTCGGGTGACATGTGAATAGTGTGCATGTCATCGGAGTCGCCACCAGTCATTTATTGGAGGGTATGACTGGAAACCCCATCGAACGATTGGGAGAGATCGTCCGATCCTACGAAAACCAAAGATCTAGATTTGAGGACTTAGTTACGTCAACCCGCTAGTCGACGCCCTTTCGGTACCTAAGTTGAATGATTTCCTAATCTAAAAAGTTTATGCAGGCGATATTGGGTAAGGTAGGCTCTGGAAGTCTAATGGGTTCATGCGAATGAAAGTTTCTATCCTATCACTCACAACCATAAAATAAATGCGCAACCAAGGAAATCACGTCGAAATCAGTCAATACAAATAAAAAGGAGTCTTAAAAGTCTAGGAAAGTGCATCAATTTAGTTCCAGGATGGTTCGGGGTGATTTGGAATGGTTCGGGTCAGATTGACCAGAGGGGCAAAATGGTCATTTTGGAAAGTTCGGGAATTCAAAAATGTGAAATTAGGTCAAACCAGTTGAATGTGGTCAACGTCCCCTGAAGGAGATGACCGGAACTTCTCCGATCGTCGGCGACCTCACCGGATCTCTGCCGATGGACCCAAAATGGCCAAATCATCACCAACGCCTTAGATTTTGTCCGAAACACGATCGGCCCTTATCCTAATATCTATTCCTATGATTTTGGGGTTATTAAACTGACTGAAACGGCCATTTCGTCATCGGCCGATTCTCAGTCCGGCGAAAACTTGTCCTAACCACATCCAACGTAGGATAGATCGGGAAAATCAATGGGAAGCATAAAACGAGCATGGGAAGACTTACCTGGTGCTTGGATGAACCCGATTCCACCTAAAACGGCTCGTGAACTCGTTACAGGCCAAGAGGTTTTGATGGTCGACACGACGATTTATGCAACAAAAAACGAAAAAGAAAGACATGGGCAAGTGTAGAAAGATGCGAGGAGGAGATTGGAACAAATTTCAGACGTTCAGAGCGAGCGAATAGAGTTTGGCCATTGAAGGCCGAGCTCGAGCTCGAGCATGGCATATACCTGGTCCGACGATGGAAGTGCGCTTTGCGGGCCTCGGGGACTCCCTCGAGGTCACAGGAAGCTTCGGAGACGGTTCTTAGGGCTTCCTTCGTCTTGGGTCGCCTTGAATCCACTCTCCAAGCTCCTGGGTCCTCCTCCAATGGCCGCCTTCCAAAAAATTTTCGAAACAGAGCACCCCCTTCTCCCCTTATACTCCAAAATCTTCCCCCATCCGAAGCTGTTGCCAACGAATCCCCAAAGAATCCTCCTCTTTTTGTTTTCATCAAATCAAATCTTCCATTTGTTAGGATCTTTTCTGTTTCTTTGCGCTTGAATCAACTCAAACTCCCCTCATCTCTGCTCGCATCTTCAACTGGGGAAGAAGATGCCAATCGGATTGGGTCGGGTCGGATCTAGTCTGACCCGACTGACCTAAATTACATATTTTGCTCAAATTGACCCTAAATGTTTTTACTTTTTTCCAAAATTGACGCCAAAATTGTCTCAGGGGCATTGAATCTATTTGAAAATGGTGTTTTTTGGCCGACAATTTTCAGTATTTATGCGAAAACCCCAAATTTTCAATTTGACACGAGGACCCATTTTGCAAAATCTAAAATCTTAGGGTCACTTTTTGCAAAAATGACACCACCAATGGATTCAGGAGGTCAAAACCTAGGGGTGACGTCGCCATATTTTCAATTCAGTCCCTAGAAAATTTTTAATTTCATTTTTAGTGATTTTAGGGACTAATTTAAAAATCAAAAATTGCATTTTGGTTCTTTTTAGTGAAATTGGACAATTCTGAGGGCTTTTGGACCCGATCTTAATTTTGAAAAATAGAGGAGGATGACACGACTCTGAAAATGCAAAAATGGAAAATTAAAATCTAAAATGTAATTTCTAGAATTATTTGAATATTCTAAAAATGAAATTTACAAAGAAACCCTAGATTCCAGACCTTATTTTTCAAAATTTATTCATAAACAATAAAGGGAAAATTAAATTAAAAAATTTGACTATTTTTTGGTAATTTTCTGACTTCAAATACTATTTTTTTATTAATTTCCTAATTTCTGAAAATATTAAAAATGCAAAAAAAATAAGGAAAATTTAATTTTGGTTGGCTCAAAATTTGGTCCTAGCCAAACCAAAGGTCCCCAAGTTGATTTTGCATGTTCTCACTTTTTATTTATTTTTTAATGAATTTTGAAAATAAATTACTAAAAATATGAAAAACAAGGAAAATTATTTTTTGCTCAAAATTGGTTCCCTTAGGCCCCCGAACAAAGGTCTCCAAAGTTGATTTTTCAATTTTCTACTTTTTTATTTTTTTGTTTCCAATGAATTTTTGAATAAAATGCAGAAAATATTAAAAATAAGGAGATTATTTTTTGTTCAAAATTGGTTCCTAAGGCAACCAAGGTACCCCAAAGTTGATTTTTTGGCAATTTTCCTCACTGTTTTATTTATTTTTTTATGAATTTTTGAAAATAGGTGGAGAAAAATAATGAAAATAAGAAAATTATTTTTTGCCTCAAAATTGGTTCCCGAGGGCCCAAACCAAGGTCCCCAAAGTTGATTTTTCAATTTCTCCTTTTTATTTATTTTTTATGAATTTTTTTAAAATAAAATGGCAGTTAAAAATAGAAAAAAGGGAAAATTCTTTTTTGGCTCAATTGGTTTCCTAGAGCCAAGACAAGGTCCCCCAAGTTGATTTTTCATTTTTAAAAAACGAATTTTTTATGAATTTTCCTAAAAATTTTTGAAAATAAAATTGGTAAAAAATCAAGTGTCAACAAAACCTCTATTTTTGTCTCTCCCTTACTGCATGAAAGCCTCCTCAAACTGGTCTTGGATCGAGCTTGCTACGAAGGTATTGGAGATCAAGTGTCACCACTCTTTTTATTTCCTTTGTGTTGAGGTCGATTAGGATTCAGGGGCTCATCTCGTCCTTTGAAATGAACCTCTACCGAGCTTCCTTTCAAAGAGGGGCAGCTGTTGACACCTGATTTTTAATCATCTTTTCCTCTTTTTAAAATTAATAAAAAAATCATAAAAGTCATAAAATTAAAAAAATCAACTTTGGGGACCTTGTCCAAGCCTAGGAACCAATTTTGACAAAAAAATAATTTTTCATATTTCGTATTTTTGGATATTTTTATTTTCGAAAATTCATAAAAAAATCAAGAATAAATGAGAAATTGTAAAATCAACTTTGGAAGCTTTTGCCAAGCTTAGGCAACCATTTTGAGCAAAAAATTTATTTTTCTTATTTTTTGTTTATTGTTTTAAATATATTTTTTAGAAATTAGGAAAATATTTAATAAATAATAGCATTTGAGGCCATAAAAATACATAAAATAGTCAACATTTCTCTTTTAAATCCTTTTCATGTTGGCCATCGCAAATTTAAAAAATCCAATTCGGGTTGTGTATTCCTCCCTTCATGAGGCGATAATATCAAATCGGAGGCCTAAAAAATCAATTTCAGTCATTTATTTTCATTTTTCACTTTTAGGAGCTGTGACATTGTTCTCGTAGATATTCCAAATTTTCATTTGGCCCAATTATACAAGAATACTCAATTTTTCAAAAGGGTTTAAATTAAATTGTTTGTATTATTTCCAGCGGCACAGAAATGACTTAAAATTTTTGACCATTGCGGGGATGCGGCGAATTTTGACTAAGTAGAGGGGAGGTGTGTCAAAAATTGTGAGGAATTTGGACTTAAAGAAATATTTTTTCAGTGACTAAATTGTAAATACTTAAATTCAAGGAACTAAGATTGGGTGCAAATACCTAACTATTGAAGTATTATTTTGCAAATAACAAAAGAAAAGTTAGTGGAGAAATTAGAATAGGCAGAAGGGAAGATGGAAGGATGAGATGTAGAAGAAGAAGATACGATTGAGACTGGATGGCTAAAATAAGATACGAATAAGATGGAAAGATGGAGAAGAGAAGATAAGATAAATGTATGGATAAATAAGATAGAACTAAGAGAAGAGAAGATGGAGATGCAGAGAGG
>JAGVVM010008247.1:0-14097 GCA_019149425.1 Psidium friedrichsthalianum | reverse complement strand
GCAGGTGAGGCCAGTCCTCTTGGCGTCCGGTTGGTCAAACAAGACCGTAAGAAAAAAAAAAGGGAAGAGAAGGAATGGAAAAGAGTTATAAAAAGCATTTTAGAAAAAATTCAAAAAATTATTAAAAATGTCAACGTTGGCGCAAGTTATGCCACGTGGGACAATCGACGTCCATATCAATGATTTTCGATCAAAATTGACCTGACGGATTCAATTGGCAAAAATAAAAAAAGGTTTGGGATTTTTTTTTTTTTACACTTTTTTTCATAGTGGAAGTTATTTGCAAAACCTATTAGTTTCTTACAAGTAAAAGAGAATCACTTTCAAGGTTCACTCTTTGTCGATTGTTTGGATGTTTGGACATAGGCACAACTGCAAAGAAAAAAAGCACGATAGCTTGCCATTGCTCATGTGAACAGTGGTTACCAACCGAACTAGAAACCGCCCGGATCATAGTGGACCGGCGGTCCAGTTCCCGGCTCTAGAAAGCAACAATTTGATTCCCAATTCTAGGGGATACAGGATCGAACTGGACCAGACAATTTGATTTTTTTTTAAACATAAAACATAATTATCCATCACGTCTCGCCCATCGTCATTGACCTTAGATGCTAATCCCCCACACTTTCAAGTAGACAAATGCCAGAGCTCTACTCGCAACAAGAGCCCGATCAGCTCTCCACCATTTTTTGGTCCCTTAAAATTTTCATTATGCCTCTCTCTCCCTCTCTCACATCCAGCCACACCCTCCCGCCACAACACACACACACAAACCCAACCCAAACAACCGCGTCGCCTGCGAATTCCAAAAGATGTTGGACACGGAGTAGGAAGAATTAAGATTGCATTGGGATGGTAGTAAGATTGCTTCTCTGTTGCTGAAGAACTTTGGCTTGTGCGTGACAAATCAAATTGATTTCTTCTGCTAAAGGTTTTAATCCAAGTTGCCTTCTGGTGCTGTCCGAGGCTTTGATAGGGTTGTGGGTGGATGGAAAAAGGAACGCCGTGCTCAAAGAGAAATGCACTCGCTAGTGATTCCTCTATTGATGAGTTGGTCGCACGGCGTCGAATTAGGCAAGTGAGCGTTGCTCATCGTTCATCTGTTTGATGCATCTTTAGATATTGGTCATGACATTACGCATCATAGAGAAACAACAACCGGTTCCATTGAACCGCCCAAGAACCGGACCGGACCGACCGTCCCGGTTCCCGTTTCCGAAAATTGGGAACCGATCCCTCCAATCAGGTTCCGGTTCTTGAGTGGGGCCAGACCGGACCAGAAGCCGATCGACCCTAATTATCTCTATTAGCCTCCCAACTTTGAGAGAGAGGGAGAGAAATAGAACCATATGAACCATATGATGTTGTCCTCGTCGTTGTTATGGTATAAATTTGAACAAATTCAAGTCTGATCCCAGAGAAGAAAAAAGATTACCCTAAGAAACTTGTGGAGACCAACAATACAAGTCTGATCCTCCAAATTTGGATAACCTACCTGAACGGTAATTCATGGATTACATGCGCAACATTTTAACCGTCAGATTACGTGGGTTTCATTTGATGAGGGCTAAAAGGTCAAAGATTGTAATCGACTAATCATATTATGGATCAAGTTAAGGCAACTGTTTGCTCCCATTACATGCAAGAAAACATATCAGACTAAGAAGACACTGCGGACGCATTATCTAACATACGGCAATCATAAACAACCCCACAACAACAGAAGCCTTACATCTATGTAAGCTTTCACCTTATTGTCTAAAGACAGAAACAGCTTAGCCCTTTGTGTTAACTTCCAAGTTGGAAAAGCACATGATCAAGCAAGACTTGTTCCCCAGCACCAAAGCACCCTTCTCCTTCTCATCAACGTGAGAGAAAGCACTCACCACCGGTAAACCGTTGACCGGCAATCTCTCCCCCTTCTCTTCATGTTCGTCCTCTTGGACCGCAGAACCCAACTCCACGTTGGAGAAGCAGAGCCAGAGGCAGCTCCGGTGCTTCCTCCTCATCCTCTTCTTAATCGACTTCTCGACGTCATCCACATCGGCAAGCTCGTAGCCCTTTTGACCGATCCCCATTGGCTATGTCCCTCTGGTGTTTGCAACGTCCAAGAGACGAGAGCAACGCTTATTTTTCAACTACGTAGAGCAGATGAGAAGGAAGAGTTGACCAAGGGAAACTTATCAATTCACTCAGAAACTTCTCATTGGGTTCATAGATGTCAAAATGTTAATGGTTAAGGTTGCGGTAATCTTTAGTTTTTTATGTCGGGTGACTCGTCTGGAAGGCATAGAAAGTCATCTCGCTGGCCAATCCCGGTCATCGGGTCATTGTCGATTGAGTTTCTCAGTAATTGCCAATTTGCCATGTAGTCAATAGACATTATTTGACCCACCAAAAAAAAAAATAGACATTATAAGGTCATCCAAAACCAGAAATATTAACAACTAATCAGCATATCCATCTACCTATAAGCATGTATAATCGCTTTGTGAATATTGATTTCTTGTAAGGCTAAGTCCCACTTGGTATAGGCACTCTCATATAACTGAAGTCAGGTAAATAAAAGATACCACTAACTAAAATTTGGCCATGCAATGGATGACATGCTTCGGCTCTCTTATCCTTCCATGTGAGAATACATACCATCCTCTCCCACAGAAATGAGTCTATCAGAACACATCACCTTCCCTGTTCTGGTCTAAAACCCAGTTCTGTCCCTCTACTTAAGAAAAATTCACAACCCTTCTATGCGTTCACAAGCGTCTAACGAGAGAGGAAAATTCATCAGCTTAACGAGAATACAACAGTGTAGAAGGCAGCTCTTCCCACAAAACGAATACAACCATCGAAAGTAGTGTCACTGAGAACCCGAGCAAAGAGAAGTCCAATTTCATGAGATGAAAAGTCCATACTATTCAACTGCAAAAGCGCAATGGAGGCACCACATGATCACAGCCATCTCCTAGTCTTTCGATGCAGCCTGGTTGATTACACAGCACCGCAATCTAAAACCTTTACCAATATTAAGCTCATGCACCAATCCAGACAGAATAAATGTAATTGGAAGTTTAAGAGCATGAAATAAAGCAAGCATCGGGCAGGTTCATCCGTTTTAGCTATACAACGAAATCTCATGGTCGGCGAACCGAATTCTCTCTTGGCCAACATTCTATACCTAATAAGCATTTCCACTCGGTACAGTCGACAGGTCCCTGCTAGGAGTGTTGTTCTGGCTCTGATAGTTTGGCATAGTCCCAGCATCCCTTTCAGGCGTGGTATTGGACCATCCGTGATTCTGTGAATAACCTTCCATCTTTGGAGCAGCCCCCATGTCTTGCAGCAGCATTCCATCGGTATTGCCGTGAGGCATCCCTCCTATATTGCTCTGAGGCGGCATCTCACCCATGTTATGTCGCGGCAGTCCACCAATGTTGTTTTGGGGTGGCATTCTACCCATGTTTTGGTGCTGCATCCCGCCCATGTTGTTTTGGGGTGGCATCCCGCCCATGTTTTGGTGCTGCATCCCGCCCATGTTGTTTTGGGGTGGCATCCCGCCCATGTTTTCGTGCTGCATCCCGGCCATGTTGTTTTGGGGCGGCATCCCACCCATGTTCGGGGGCATCCCACCAAAATTGTTTGGAGGCATTCCACCTTGGTTACGTGGACGCATCCCACCGTAGTTGTGCGGGGGCATTCCACCTTGGTTGGGTGGAGGCATACCGCCAAAGTTGCTTGGTGGGGGCATTCCACCTTGGTTGTGAGGAGGCACTCCACCGAAGTTGCCTGGTGGGGGCATTCCACCGCCCATATTTGGTGGGGGCATGTTGCCTTGAGGTGGAGGGTTTTGCATCCCTTGGTTATGCAAAGGTGGCATGTCCCTTGCTTGGAAATCTCTATTCTGCATATTTTCTCTCCTCCTTTCAAAGTTTCTCGATCTGTCGAAATTACGGGGTCGATCCTTATTCCTATTCCTCTCGTTAGCCCGAGCATTATTTCTCACCCATTCTTCATGATACTTGGGGTCATAAGGAACTGCCTGCCCATTAATAAAAGGTTCACCTGACAAACAGGGGGAAAAAATGTTATAAAATGGACAAGAGGTATCGCATGAAAAAGAGGCAAGAATTTCACAATGCGATATACCAAATTCACTTGACTGATTTGAGACTGTTTACGCTCTCTAACGAACAAGTTCGAAAAAGCAAAAGAAATTAAAGCTAGGTTTTGATTGGAGCTGCTGTAACCAAAGTACTAAGATGGAAGAAATACCTGTCGCAAGACTGATTAGTCCTCAAACTGCTACATAAACTCATGAGTTCATACATACAGTAACCATGAAGGCAAAACATAAGACATTTTTGTACATCCCTAAGCCAAATTTGGCTACATTTGCAGTTGAAACGAATATTTCTCTTTCAAAACATGTTTCCATTGGAAGCAAACTAATTTGCTAAACGGTTAATGATTAACAATTAATCTCTTAATCACTATAATAAATTACTACTTAATGTCACATATCAGGTGTATAATCTATAGAAAGTCAAGCAATTGCGGCCAAGAACAAAAGCTGAAGCAGCGCAATTGCCTCATGATGAGGCCAACATAGCAGTGAAATCGAAACTCTAGCAGCGATTTTTATAAATGAGAGAACATAAGCTTCAGGATGCAAAATTCATTATGGAATTAGAAGATCAAGTTTCCATACCCCCATAATCCTTATTCCTGACATCCAGATATGAATCAGGAAGAACCCATCGAACTCTAGGTAGATCTGTGTAATAGAACAGAACTCATTAGCTCCAATTTCACAAAAAAAAAAAGGCAAAAGAAAACCAATTAAGAAGATTTACCCTTGAGTTTGTAAGAAAGCTCTTCAGATACAAGGGCTCCAAATGCAAAGTAGTGCCTTGTTGAAACTGAGTAGATCTTCATTCTGGCTTCTTCTTCACTGTAATAGCAAGTGTAACAAATGGTGGTCAGACAAAATTAAAAGAAACAGCAATAAATCAAGATGATCAATGACTACAGCCAAAAGGACTATCACTTCAAGAGCCATTCGCACAAAAAATAAAAGGCAATAGGAACTTTCACTTCAGTACCCACCAAATACCTATCATAATATATCCTCATAGTTACTATCATAGTAATTATGATCTTTTCAGGAAGACCAATTTTAACATGAATTTTTCACTTCACATGAAAGGGAAATATACCACATCTGGCAATGAAAGACAAAAGTAACATATCCATCATTCCCACTTGTCAAAATCAATTCCAAATCACAACACAGAATCAGCAACAAAGAATCATCTTTGAGCTCAAACACCTGATAGAGAAAGCATAATAATAATAATCACTGCAAAACAAAGACTAACAATCTGATTGAATATTTAGTTAAACCAGCTTTGCTTTGAGCTAAGAGAGCAACAACTTATCAATGGAAAGATTTGTGTCATTGTATTTATACACCTTGTTTGTGAGAGACAGAAGCAAAGAACTGAAGAATTAATTCAAGGTAATTCTAACATATCATGAAGAAGCTGAAAAATGACCGATAGGCTAAACAGAGTACAAGAAGAGAAGGTGTTCTAAAAATTATCAAGTCGATAAACCAAGCACCAGTCTCAACCTACCCTGTAGAAGTTGAAAAATGACCAATGAACAATGGCGAAACAGAGTACAAGCAGAGAGGGTGTTCTAAATAATATAAAGATGATAAACCAAGCACTAGGGGTGATCGGTTCCCAGTCCGGTCAGGTTCCCCTCAAGAACCGGGAACCGGACCGGTGGTCCCAGTTCCCAATTTGTCGGAACCGGGAACCAAACCGACCATCCTGGGAACCGAACCGGACCGGACCAAAAAAAAAATTGTAGCCCAAATTACTCTCTAATTGTTGAAATTAATAACGTTATATAACTTCAATGTCTATATAAAATGAGTTCCTAGTAGCAAAAAATAAGAGACCCAAGGAACCGAAAGAGATTCACGGACCACATTAGGAAAAAAATTTAAAAAAAGGACCGGTCCGGTCCAGTCCTAGGAACCGGGAACCGGACCGGACCTCTATAGAACCGGGAACCGGACCACCGGTCCCAGTCCGATCGGTCCAATTTGCTCACCCCTACCAAGCACCAGTCTCAACCTACCCTGTTCATTTCATCATTCCCCCACCCAAGTTAATCACCATGCATCGACCCAAAAGAAAATTAGAAGGCCCCTAGCAATGTGCACGCATATTACCTGGACCATTTTTGGCCTAAAACACCTAAAAATTTCTCCCCATGATACCCATCCAACTTTCACAAATCAACCACGGCATCTAGTGAAAAATCAGCCAAATACCATCTATCCTGCAAACATTTCCTCCTTGTCTTCCGAAATGATCAACACAACTTTGATGAGCCCCCACCAGTGATGAGAATCTTTTGACATTTGAGTGGGATATTGTACATGTTTTTCTCAAACAAAATAAGTTCATCCAAAGTGACACCAAAGGCACAAGAGCATTTTAAAGACCACGATGCATAAAATGTCCGAGCACTTTCCATCACCTTTATCATTCTCCTTCAATTAGAAGATGATCTTTGCATAACAAATACTCAGGTCAGAAAATGGTATTAGAGCTTGCATCCTAACGCTTATTTAACCACCGTGCATCAAACCCAAAAGAAAATTAGAAGGACCGTAACATTGTGCACGCATATTACTTGGATTATTTTTTGTCCAAAAACACCTAAAAATTTCTCCCCATGATGCCCATCCAACTTTCACAAATCAACCACTACATCTAGTGAAAAATCACCCACACACCATCTTAAGACCACGATGCATAAAATGTCTAAGCAGCTTCTATCACCTTTATCACTCTACTTCAATTAGGAGATAATCATTGCATAACAAATACTCAGGTCAGGCGATGGTATTAGTGCGTGCATCCTAAAGCTTATTTTACTCTCCCAGCTTCCTAAAGATCAATTAGCACCTTTGAAATACCATGTGAAGAAGCAGATGCCAGTAAGTCAAGCTCAAGAGATAGAGAGCACAACTTCAGCTTAGTCCCTGGGTGCATTAAATATTGCACCAGCAAAACTAAAGACTCGACAATGAGGACAACAAGCTTGTACCCAGAGAATGTTACACTTGCAGCAACAGTGCACAAGACTAAACCATTATGACAGGCTAAACTAGCAACCAGAAGCATCATACATAACATAAAAATGACATCATGAAACAATTGAGGAACAGATTTTGGCTTCTAGGCGAAATTGTAGTTTGGAACCACACTGTATACAAGTTTGACATCCCAAACACAATCTACAACTCACTTTAGGACAAGCAGGCGAGAAAGAGAGAACAACAGGATTGCCCAAACCAAAATCAAAGCCTAGAGAATATAGCCTTCAGCCATAATTTCAGGCAGCTACACGCAACACAGAAACAAGTTTCTTTGAAACAAAAACCATGCATAGCAGACTAGCAGCATAACATCACAGACTTGCAGAATGAAGTCCAAAAGCAACAACATTTTGTAAAAAAGTGTTGAACAATAAATGTATCACGGTTCCCAACCAAAAGAAAGGCGCTAATCAAGTGATCATCATGATGCCTGAAAAAGGCTTGCAGAAGCAAATGTCTGCTACCCATTGTAATTTGTATAGCTTCCATTATCCAAGGGTCAACAAAATCAGCAGGACCAAAGTGAAGAGGTTAAGCAGGGTTTTCAGGGATACAGAAAGTCAAGTTGAGTACAGAACAAAAAAATAACTAGTTTACATTCCAAATACTGTGTTCTAGAAACCACTATCTGAACCCTTCCAAAACCCAAAACTCCAAAAACTGAATTGTATATATGCAAAAGCACGGAAGAGACAAGGCCAGAAAAGCAAACGAGAAAAAACCAGCCGTCCCCTACCCATAGAAAGCCAGGATTCTCTAATATAGGAGATAAGGCCAGAAAAGCAAACGAGAAAGAACCAGCCATCCCCTACCCATAAAAAGCCAGGATTCTCCAATATAGTTAAGTCAAATGGGAAAAAAAGAACTTTTGGGATTCTTTCTTACCCCTTTTAACTTGAATCATCGCATGAAAACACATTATCAAAGTAACCAACCCGAAGAACATCCATGCAACCATCACCAATAAAAGCAATTCCAAAATCGCTAAACATCAACACTTCTGCTAGTAAACAACCAAAAAGTGCCCGGATATTAAAGAAGCTTCCAAAATATCAACTCTAATCTGAAGATGCTTTAGCGAACGGTAGTCAGATCGACATTAAACGAGAGAAACATTGTTTGCATTCAGTCAATCACCAGAATGATTATAGCATCCCCGCCAACAAACAAACAACTAAGACCCCAAGCTCAAACACTGACCTTCCAACAACCTGTGCAAGCGTCTTAATGTAACTATCGATGATCTCATCCCTAGTAGGATCACCCTCCGGCTTCTCCAGCACGACGAGCCAGTGCTCGAAGTCGCAGCCGTCCAGAAGTATCGTCTCCTTCGGGGGTCGGTTCGACCAGTTGGGGTTCGGATCTTTGAGCGACGAAGAGGTCGACCTCGTCGCGAAGGAGCGGGCGGGCGGAGCCGCGGCGACGCGGTGGCGGAACTCGGCAGAGGCCGCGGAGAGAGGGCGGAGGAGGGCGGAGAGGGAGAGAGGGGAGCGAGGCGCGGAGGCGGGCGCGGAGGAGAAGGAGAGGGAGCGAGAGAGGAGGGAGGCCAGGGCTTGCCGAGGCTTGGAGAGGAGGAGCGAGCGGGTGAAGAGCTGAGTCGCCATGGTTAGGGTTTTGGATGCGCTCTAAAACCCTGAGCGGTAGTGACGAGCGAGAGAAATGACAATCGCAGGGTCTCTCTGAGGATTTTATGTCGAGGAATCCGTGAAACGCCCCCGGAATTTGTCATCCGTTTACGTAAATGCCCCAGGGCTATCATCGAAATTACCGTCCCAGGGTCCCAAAATCAACAATTGGGCCGGTAAAATTTGGCCCACTATTCTAGCCATGATGTGAAAGAGAATTTTTTTTTTAAACCAAAACAAATTGATCAACACAAACATTATACCGATCTTTTTGTTGATAAAAAATACCGACCAGATACGAAAGCAAGAAAGGTTTTTTTAAGTAGAACAAATTTGACAAGACGAGAGGAGTGACATGTCTTGTCGCGACATAAATTTATTAAGAAGAACCTAAATTCCATAGAACACGAAAAAAAATTAACTCAAAATTGCTATTGAGAGTGTTCGTATGTGCGATGGATGAAAAAACGGAGGAAACAAAGGGAGCAATTTTTCGGAATGGGGATCCGGGTAGCCTACTTAATGTTAAACAACAAGCTAAAATGTTTAGTCAAGACAAATTCTGATTTGTCACTTTTAAGTGTCACAGTTCAGAGATTTTTACGTTTAAAGGACCGTGAACCATACAGGAAGAACGGAGGACTCTCTCTTGAGTTATTTAGAATATTTTTTGAGTTAGAAAATATTGTAAAATTGTCGCGACCCTCCCGAGATTTCCGGATCCCGAGGGAGCTAATGGATTGCTAGGCCCGTTTATATCTGGGCTTCGCGCGGGCCCTCCCAGGCCCATACCAAATCGCGTCAGGAAAAATTTAAATCGATGTCAACCTTAGTGTGGTCGGGTGACATGTGAATAGTGTGCATGCCATCGGAGTCGCCACCAGTCAGTTATTGGAGGGTATGACTGGGAACCTACCGAATGATTGGGAGGGATCGTTCGATCCTACAAAAACCAGAGATCTAGATTCGGGGACTTTGTTACGTCGATATTGCTATCGACGCCCTTTCGGTACCTAAGTTGGGTGATTTTCCTAGTCTAAGGAATTCATGCAGGCGAGATTGGTAGGGTAGGCTCTGGAAGTATAATGGGTTCATGCGAATGGGAGTATCTATCCTATCAATCACAATCATAAAATGAACGCGCATCCAGGGAAATCACATTGAAATCAGTCAGTACAAATAAAAGGGAGTCTTAAAATTATAGGAAAGCGCGTCAATTTAGTTCCAGGATGGTTCGGGGTGATTTGGAATGGTTCGGGTCAGATTGACCAGAGGGGCAAAATGGTCATTTTTTGGAAAGCTCGGGAATTCAAAATGTGAAATTAGGTCAAACCAGTTGAGTGTGATTTTTTTCTAACTTTCACGATTTTTTAGGAATTTCTCTGATTTTTCTGAATTTTTTGTAATTTTTCTGGAATTTTTTAGACTTTCTAAGAATTTTCTAAGGATTTTCCCCCATTTTGGACATTTTTTCGGAATTTTTTTTGAGGATTTTCCCATGATTTTTGGAGTTTTTCCTATTATTATTATTTTTAGAATATTTTCTATATTTTCTGGAATTTTTATTTTTAATTTCTAACATTTTTTCTATTTTTTTAGGATTTTATAAGACTTTCTGGGAATTTTCCTATTTTTAGAATATTTTCTATATTTTCTGAAATTTTCATTTTTAACTTATAATATTCTTCCTAATTTTTCAAAACATTTTTTATATGTTCCAACAATTTTTCTAAGATTTTTTTAAGATTTCTACGAATTTTTACGATTTTTCTATTGATTTTTATTTATTTATCTTCTTATTTATATTTCTATTTATTTCCCTATATTTTCCGGATTTTTCTAAATTTTTACCAGACTTTTTAGAATTTTCTATATTTTTTATATTTTTATTCTATTTTCTATATTATTATTCGGTTATTTATTTATTTTTTTACTATTTTCTGATTTTTCGGACCGGGTCGGGTCAACCCGGCCCACTGAACCGAAGATCCGGCTGAAGACCCACACGGATCCCGAACCGGGGTCAAAACGACGTAGCATTTGTATTTTATTTTGAATTTTTTACATTTTTTGAATTTTCCGGATTTTATTTCTCTATTTATCTAAATAATACTAAAAATGACAGATCCTAAGGCCAAAGACGCGACACGTGGCTACTCCACAATCGCTGGATTGGTTTAGTAAGATCGACGGCCACGATCTAAGGAAGACTGGATCTCGACCGTTAACCCTATTACTGAATTCAACGGTCGAGATCGAACGAGAGACTTTGATCTCAGCCGTTCAATCTCGGCGCCAAATCCGACGGTCCAGATTTGATCTGGAATCAATCTGGACCGTCCAACCTAATCTTTTATTTATTTTTTTTATTTTTTGAAAATCTAATATAAAATCTAAAACCTATTTTTTTATTTTCGAAAATTGCAAGATCTCGACACGTGGCCTAATGCCACCCGTCGGATCGAAATTTTCTCTTAAAAAAGGGTTTGTTATAACAGCCATGCTGACGTGTCTGCCACGCGTCGAACACGTGGCGCCACATCAGACTTTGACGGGTCAACGAACTGACGTGGCGAAGCACATCAGCTTCGTCTTCTACCTCTCGACGGGCTGAATGGACGGTCGAGAGGCCGCCGGCGTGATCCAACGGTGGAATCATCACCGATCGACCTCCGACCACCACCAATCGACTCGTTGTGACTTCCCAATCGACACAGTTGCGCCCTAGCCAAATCTAACGGCCCAAACCCTAGGAATCTAACATACACAGACCGAAGAACAGGGGACCGAACTCGCAATCTCGACCATAACTATCGAATTAACTCACAGCATAGCATCTACTTGAGGCAAGAACACTTACCTCGAGCTCCGATTGAGCTCGCAATCGCCCAGATTCGCCGACGGACACGCGAAAATTCGGCCGAGGTTGGAGGTTTTGGGCGAGACTCGATATGCAAAATCAAGACAAAAACAGAGTAGGGGCATGCTTAGAATTGCTCAGGGAGTAAAATGCATGCAAAAATTTGGGGAATGACCAAAAAATTGGCGATTCGCCATGATCACAGACCTCGGAGCTCAAAAATGGCAATTACCTTTTTCCGGCGACGGCAAGCTCTACCGACGGCACAGATCGCCTTCTGAACACCCTATCAACCTTCCGAAGTGGTTTTTTTTTGCTTTGATTCACTCACAATCCGGTATATTCCTCACTTCCCAGTCCTCTGTTCCCGAGCTTCCTTTCCCCTGTTTTCGAGCTCCTCTTTTTATACACTTTTTGAGTATCATGACCCGCCTAAGATCTCTCGCTAGAAAAACCATTAACAGAATGAGGATTTTCCTGCCGATCCCGTGCCAAAATCTTCGTAAATCTCTCTGCTCTTCAACAGACTTCCCCGTTCAAATCAACGCGCGCCGAAGGAGATTCTGGGAAGATGATGATCAACACGGGTCAACGGGTCGGGGTTGACCCGACCCCGGTTGACCCGTTTCGGGGAAAAAAACCTCAAATTGGACCCCAAATTGTCCATTTCTTCCAAAAATTGACACCACAATTGGACTCAGGGGCACTGAATTTACTTGTGAAAATGGTGTTTTGCCCAAAAATTATTCAGTATTTGTGCAAAAACCCCAATTTTTTGGGTTTGACCCAGGACCCATTTTGTAAAATCCACAAAGTCCTAATGGCTTTTTTGCAAAAATTGTTGCCACAATGGATTCATGGGGTCAAAATCAAGGGGGTGACGTCGCTCTATTTTCAATTTGTCCCTAGAAAGATTTTAATTCATTTTAATGATTTTAGGGCTAATTGAAAAATCAGAAATTGCATTTTGGTCCTTTTTAGCGAAATTGGACGATTTTGAGGGCTTTTGGACTTGATTTTAATTTTTAAAAATAGAGGAGGATGACACGACTCTAAAAACGCCAAAAAACCGAAAATTAAAAAGCTAAAAATGGAATTTCTATAATTATTTAAATAATCTGGAAAATGAAATTAACAAGGAAACACCAGATTCCAGACTTTATTTTACAAAATCTATTCATCCAAAATGAATAGAAAAATTAAATTAAAAAAAATTTACTATTTTTTTTGGTAATTTTCTGACTTTAAATGCTATTTTTATTGATTTTTTATTATTTTCCTAATTTCTGAAAATATTAAAAAATGCGAAAAATAAGGAAAATTATTTTTTGTTCAAAAATGGTTCCCTAGGCTTGGCCGAGCGGTCCCCGAAGTTTGATTTTTCAATTTTCTCACTTTTATTAATTTTTTATGAATTTTGAAAATAAAATGCAGAAAATGCGAAAAATAGGAAAATTATTTTTGCTCAAAAATTGGTTCCCTAGGCCAAAACCAAGGTCCCCAAAGTTGATTTTTTAATTTTTGAATTTTTATGGATTTTCTAAAAAAAATTTATGAAATAAAATTGGTTAAAAATCAAGTGTCAACAGCTGCCCCCTTTGAGAGGGGTCGTGAGAGATATCACTCTCAAAGACAAGACGACACTTGAGATCTAGCGACTCTACTGGAAAACATGAAGGGTCATGACATCCAACTCTAGTTCCTCCTTGAAAGTTTAAGTCCAAATTTCATACTGCTTACTTTGATAGCGGGGAGAGAGAGAGAAGAAAGAGTCGGGGGATTTACCTGGATCTTACATGTTTACCTCGCGTCGCCATTGACCGCTCTGGAATAAAGACCTAAGGATTCGTTATGAGAAGACCTCAGTGGTGGATTGAACGCGGACCGTATGGTAGGTCCAACCATGGCAGATCCTAGTGAAAGGATTCTACTGATTAATATTGATTTAGATTTGACCCGTATGTAGCCCACCCCATGGCAATTCCTAATGAAAGGATTCTACTGATTGAGATTTGGATTCATATTTGACCCGTATGCGTAGGTCAACCCGCAGAAGCGCCTGTAAGAAGGACTTTGTGCCTGTAGGAAGGACTTATGTGTCTATAAGAAGGGATTGTACGGTGCCGGTAGGAAAGACTTACGTGTTGCCTGTAAGAAGGACTTTTGTGCCTCTAGGAAGGATTAGTGGTGCCTGTAGGAAGGGATTGTGTGACCTTATGAGCAAGGATTTAGTGGTGCCGTAAGAAGGACTTTTGTGCCCTAGGGAAGGACTTAGCGGTGCCTCCGCGCAGACCCCAGGACTTTTGACGTTTTGCCTCTAGGAAGGACTTAGTGGGCCTTGGTAGTGAAGCGACTTTTTGTTGGTGCCTCCGTGGAAGGACTTGGGTGCACTTGTAAAGAAGGACTTAGTGGTGCCTGTAAGAAGGACTTTT
>JAGVVM010008246.1:0-21972 GCA_019149425.1 Psidium friedrichsthalianum | reverse complement strand
TCTTCGAATTCCGCCTTATGATAGAGGTTGACAACAATGCGGTGGAAATTTCGGGGGACGGGAGGACTCTCGGACTCTTTTTGAAGGGTAGAGCACATCTGACGTTTTGGTGCTTAGTTCCTAGGGCCTAGCACGGGAAGATCGTAGTTGATGCTCGCATCGGCAAAGTATGCAGAACACAATGTACTACCCTATAGTTTTATGCTATAACTGATGTGGCCGGAGCAGCTTTTCAATGGCAAAGAGAACTTCAATGTGTATAAGGTAGGCATCTTCTTTTATTTGTTTGATAACCACACTTAATGTCAATTATCATAGCCCTATCATATCTTCTTTGGGGCAAATTTCTAAAATATGATGGCTAGAACTTATTTGGATAGTCTTGAGAATATTCATATATCCATTTTTTATGCAATTGGGTATATCCGTGGACCAGCTTGTTGCCCACGAGTCCACCTTTCCCCTAGGTGATTTTAAAGACAGATGCACCACATCGATCTGGTGCATTCAATACTTTACTCTTGAAATGCATCGCTAATATGACTGAATCCATATCATAACGAGAAGATGAACTTTTTACCATGTAAGCAACACTTGCATCTACATAGAACTTTTAATATTCCACATGCTACATGGTGAGGTTGCCCTCGACTAGAGGAAACAGAAAGAATAAGACCCAAAAATAAAAATGGAAAAAAAAAAACACAAAGATAATATATTATACAAAATTAATAATATAATTATTCATTTCAACTCTCTATTCTCTGGCCATGAAAAACAAAAATTGAGGCAATCACATCAACCAGAGTCCTCAATTTTGTGTCATCCGCACCTAATGCTTTGTCCACTGTCCTTCACACTTGTGCCTTTTGTTAGCTCTATTATATTTTGTAAACGGTAAATTTACTGGTGTTGCACAAATAGGCGCCACATCACAAACTAAAATAAAAGGATCCGAGTTAAATGAACAAAAGTAAAAAGAAAAAGAGAGAGAGTGATCATCCAAGAGAAAAGGGAGGCCAACCCTTGGTTCATATTGGCAATGTTTAGAGAACTCTGCGGGGTCGCTTCGAGTGCCAACGACCCTCGTGGATTCCGACAAGGTCCGGCTGCTCCATGGTGGCAACAACGGTGAGCTCGCCACACCCGGAGCTTCGCTTGGTCCCCCATGGGCAAATATCGTTGTCGTCACCATTGCAACCACCAACACCCTTATAATCCACAAAGTGGTTTAAATCCAAACCTTTAGCTATTGTTTTCCACAAAATTTCTCTGTGACAAAATGTCTTTTCATTGAAATTCATTCTCGTCTTTCAAAAATGTGATAAAAAGTCCCCACACATGTGAGATCTTAGACAGGAGCGTTACAGATGATCCAAAGACCATCAATGAGTGAATTTTGCTAGAATGACCAATATTATCTCAACCAGACTTGACTTAATAGAAGACCTGTCAGTACGAACTCAATGAGAATCGTACAAATGAAATTGGAAAAAAAAAATACATAAACTAAGACCAAACCAGAACTTGACTTCAATGTGAATGACTAGGGCGAGCACTCTCTCTTTCAATGGTAACGAACCAACACACCAAACTAGTGTTAGAGTTTGACTCGACATAAGCCTTAATCATACTTCGTAATACTACATAGTTTTGACTCAGATGGGTATAATATATTGGATAAGACAAACGACTAGAATTTGACTCACACGAGGAATCTAAAAGTTATAGCTAAGGAAAATAAGTACGAATATGATAAGTAATATACAGGTAAATTTATTAATTTGCTCAAAGGCTCTTTTTATATTTTCTGTGATATTTATAATACATTGACTAGGTACTACCCTTCAACGATTATGACTTTTTGCTGCCAGTAGCTATCGCGTCTTTTGCCTTCTAGAACTCCTTTTGACTAGGTCTTCGATAGTTATTTAGCTGGTTTTAGTATCTTAGCTCTAGCTTTAACCCTTTTTACTCAGACCTGTTGGGTCCACATTCTCCATTTTCTCGAGACTTGTAAGTCAAAATCCCGTTCTGTAGATAGTGTATCAATTATTCTTCTTTCATTTGTGTCAGCTTATGTTCACATCCTCTGCACTTTACAGAAAATCTTGGGGCCGTACTTTTAGGTGGCCTTATTCCATCTTCTCCGTCTAAAACTGTTTTTCTCCGCGGTTCCCGCCAAATAATTACGGAGGATTTTCGTCTTCCTTGACACTCCCCTCAAAAGATTCTAGAATCTTTGATGAAATTAACTGTCCATTGGCGCCTATGTTGATATTCTTGCTTTTATCCATCCTTGATATGCTTCTCAATCAGGGAACATGTGGACATTATCCTTTCTACTTGGACAGATGGCTTGGGCTCCTTGCAAGTATATTTAACCGCTTACCCGTTTCGCATCAACTGACACCTACAAAGCAACCTCACGCGATCTGCAACGAGTGGTTTCTCATGCTCTGAATCCGAAATGTCTGCCTAATGTGTTCAGTTCAAGTGTGTCGCCGTTTCCATTGTTTTGCATTGTGTATCGATTTTTCACCATGCGCAGCATGTGTTTTCATGGCGAATTTTTTGATGCCAACACATCTGTGAACTGACTTCAATTCAGATAGTCTTGTGTACGGTTACATGTTCATATGAGAGCGGAATGTCCAATTTGTAAGTTGAAATCCTGCTCGTTCCTAGCCAACTGCACCACCTTAGGAGGTTGAGTCCCATCTTTTCGCCCCTTTCGTAACCATTCATTCACGCAACAATGCTATTTTATTTATTTTTTGAACAATCATAATTTCGATCCAAAATTAAAAATCAATTATGTAATATGATGACAGTACCGCATTCACTTAGCAATGCACTTCATTTACCATCCGTTGGACGCTTGGAAAATGCATCTTCGCTGCACGTATTTAACTAACTTTGTAACATTATTTTCTTTTATAGAAACAAAACAAATATGTGCGCTACATATAACACCTACCAGAGAATGACACGAGACAATTAATAGGGAAAAATTATCCAATCAGTCTTAATCTAACGTGTAGAATGTCATTTCTAAATATTTCAAGTTTTATCAACTTAGTCGTAAATCATTAGCATGACAGTTTACCCAAATGTAATTCCTTAGACCCATTTTTCATCTTAATTTCGTTCATGTGGCATGTAACCACATAAAACGTATGGTGACGACCAAACCACAATGTTAGCATTCCAGCGAAAATAACCGAAAGTATTATAATGGAAATTTCGTGCAAAGACTAAATTAATGGAGTAAGATTGAAAGTTTAGAATTGAATTGGCATAATTGCAACAGTTTATGACTTTTTGGATAATTTTCCCAATATAAAAGCAAGTACCATAGTTGAACAAAGCATTCGAAGTGGAGAAACATTGTGCCTTTTTTCTTTCAACATGTCTCAAGCCAATAGATGAAGTCTTTCAAAATGTCGAATTTGACATCGAAATCCTAAGAATCATCATTCCTTTAAGATGTCAAAACGGAACCTCTTCACTAGTTGTGTTGGGACAGACATCACGAAAGAGGTAATCTCCTCTTTGTTTGTCTTCTTCATAACGAACATCGTCACGCCATAGCAATTGAAATTTCCTTAATTATTCTTGGACTTCTTGTACTTATCTACTTGTATCTCCTAGTTCGACATCACGATAGTTGCCATTGCGTCCACAGTGAGACACAACCAGCCACGGCCTAGGTTCTGATACGACTTGTACTAGAAAGGGTCAGAGATTAGAAGGTAAGCGAGCGAAACGCTTACAACCTAAAGAATTCCCTCAAGATGCGGTACACATGATAGGATAAATGCTCATCACCTTAGGAATCCACCTGAGAATATAGGGCATATGAAGTGTAGATGCTCACTACCTAAGGAATCCACCCCAAGACAGGAGTTATGTAATTCACCACTCAATGGAATCTATCAAAGTGATATAGGGTTAACCAAACTCTAATCCAAGTGTTTATTTCTAAAAATTCAGAAAACATTCGCTCAGCGTTAGTGGAGGCAAATCTCAAGACATTTACCTCTTATTTCCAAGAAAAGACCCTTGAAAAATTATAAATACTTGACTCTTGACTCAAATGACTCTAGAAACAAGTTACAATGCATAGGGTTCAGTAAAGCACGAAGAAGTACTAAAAGACTCATTCTCGGATT
This sequence comes from Psidium friedrichsthalianum, assembly GCA_019149425.1. Classification (NCBI taxonomy): domain Eukaryota; kingdom Viridiplantae; phylum Streptophyta; class Magnoliopsida; order Myrtales; family Myrtaceae; genus Psidium; species Psidium friedrichsthalianum. The sequence continues at coordinate 17,797 of JAGVVM010008246.1, read as the reverse complement.
TCTTGATTAGCTCTTAAAATAATTTTGGGAAATTTATCAAAAAAGAGCTAAACCTTTTATATAATGGTCAATTTAGTCCTAAATCTTTTTATTGTGTTAATTTAATCTTAAACATCTTGACATGTGCCAATTTAATCTTAAACTATTTGACGATTTGGCATTTTAGTTATTCTGACTAAATAAAAATATGGACGCCAAACATTCTACTTGGCACAATCGTGAACAGGTGGCGCTGATATGGATATTTTTTTTTATGAATTTATTATTATTATTTTTCTTTTCTTTTTAATTTTTTTTCTTTTTTTACATGTCGATGACTTGCAAGCCATACACGAGGTGCAGAGGGCCTTGCCTAGACCAAGCAAGAGTAGGTTGGCAACCTTGTCGGCCTAGAGTTGGAAAAAAAAAATAAACAAATTCAGAAAAATTTTACAAAGAATAAAAAATTACAAAAATTGTTCATGTCAGCGCAGGCCGTACCATGTAGGGCCACGTAGGACGTTCGGCACTGACTGGACTGTCACATCAACGATTTTTGATGAAAATTGCCCAAAATGATTAAATTGACAACTCGTTAAATGTTTTAGGACTAAAGTGGCACAATTGAAAGGTTTAGAACTTAATTGACTTTCGTAAAATAGGTTTAAGGTTTTTGGATAATTTTTTTGAAAAAGTTTAGGACTGACTTGGCCATCATATATTAGGTTTAGGATTTTTTTAACAATTTTTGCAATACTTTTTTCCTTAAATTTCTCTTGAAGACCCCATATTCCATGAAACTTGATTCATTAGAAAGATGAAACATAATGCTTTGAGTGTATATATTATTTGACTAAAATGAAGCACAAAATCTTCATCCAAAACTCTGAATAAAGTGACCTTTGAAATTCTGCTAGCGAAGATAGACTTGACCTCTAAGCAACTTCGCATCAAGTGTTGGGCAAGTCTTAATCTCCTCTAGATGTTCCCTCATCGGTTTTATTTTTTTTTTATTTTTCTGAAAACTCGCAGTACTTCGTCCACTTATCGAAACTCCTATTTATGGCTTTTATGCATAGGCTGTGGAAAGCTGCGTTATCCCTGAATTCAGAAATGCCATGTTGGGGAAGGAAAAAAGTTGGAATTTATTTGTGAAGAAGCACAAAGAGTTGCTTGAGAAAGGAGAGAAGTGGGTGAAGGACACAGCAAATTCATGTATGCTTGTCTCAACTCTAATTGCCACAGTATTATTCGCAGCTGCTTTTACTGTGCCTGGAGGCAATGACAACGAAACTGGAGTCCCATTATTGTTAGGACAAGACTCTGTCCTAGTTTTCACAATTTCGGACGCGTTAGGTTTGTTTTCCTCCGTGACGGCCATATTGCTATTCCTAGCCATCTTAACTTCGCGATATGAGCCGCAAGATTTTCTTCACTCGTTGCCTAAGAGGATCATAATGGGCCTTTGTTTTCTCTTCCTCTCCTTGGCTTTCATGCTGGTGGCTTTCGCTGCAACTCTCTCAATCGTGCTGAATAAGAGGCTGGAATGGGTTCTCATTCCCATTATTCTGCTGGCCTCTTTCCCTGTGACTTTATTCGTAGTACTGCAGCTTCCACTACTATACCAAATGGTTAAATCCACTTATGGGCCAAGCATATTTCGTGTCGAGGACAATTGGAAGTGAGGCATAATTACTGGAAGAGATCATGTGATTGACGAGTTTGATTTGATGGTATAGGTCTTCGTTATGGTTGATGGTGGTGGGGCCAATATGATAATGTATTTCCTTAGAGCATATGGACAATTTCTATGCAAAATTATGTTTCCGTACCTTTTACCAAACATCTATTCAATTATAGTCGGAGAAGATGGTTGACGTGAATGGTTTTTGTAATTTTTTTAATGTTTTTCTCTTTTTCTTTGTCTTTTCTTTTTCTTTGCTTTTGCTTTTGCCTTTTCTTGTTTTTCCCTTTTCTTCCCTTCACCGGCCAGATGAATGAATGAAGTACTTTAGTTTCGAAGTCATTTGTACAGGATGTCTGAATCTTGGGTCAAGTTTAAACGGCCACTACTCTGTCAGATGATTAAATGTGAATGTATTGTTCGTTCTAACTTTGGTCATTATGCTGCTGACTTGGATTGGATGCGGTTCCTGTCTAATTTGATAAGGCATACTCAATCTCCGATCTTGAAGACAAGTGGCGGATATTTTAGCGAGCAAATGGCACGATTTCACTGTTTAATCAATGTCAGATTATGGCACTGGCTTATTGAATTACTAACTACTCTGTCACGACCTAAAAATCGGCTGGCACGATTTCAGGTTAATGAATTACTAAATTAATTAATTAGATTAATTAAGTTAATTCGAACTCTTCCAAGTTCTATCAAATCGTGACTTAAGTTCAATTTCCAAAAAAAAAATATCTTGGAATCGCCACTAATCATTTTTTGGTAGGATGATTAGAAACCCAAATAAAATAGCGGGAGAACTACTTTATTTTCTACGAACCAGAGATTAGGTGATTGGGACTTGATTACATTAACATTTCAATTAATGCCCTTTCAATACCAGTTTCATATAAAAAGTTCAATTTGGCAATTATGATGGATTCCCCACTGAAGCTCAAGGTAAAAATTTTTGGGGTTTTTCTCTTTATGACAAGAGAAAGAACTAAATTATATGTAATGCATGCGGTTTACTCTAATACTTATAAGTATCACAATGGCACCTCAGTGATTTTCATGAACTTAGAGGGTGGGCTTTTTGTGAATTACCATTTTGACCATCGCTTAGAATACTCAATTATCGTGCATTAATTTCAGTTATGGATATATTTTGGAAATTTCGAATTTAAGACTTTGCTATTATAATAGTTTTTAGATGAACATGAGAATAATAGCATGTTGTGAGCTATAAATTCTTAAAATTTTGAAACCAATGAGCTTCTTGATGGTCCCCACCAAAGGAAAATTTCATGGGGAAGTTAGAGAAGGGATGTGCCCATCTTTGCTACTTATGCTTGAATATCTGAAAAAACAACATGATCAACCTCCACGACCTAAATATCCAACTTAACTTGTTTTCTACCTAGATTTGGCAATTACTTTTATTGGGGACATGTTTCCTCCGATGTTGGTCGGAAATAAAATGAACTTCTCCTATTGAGTTATGATTAGAGGTTAATGCTTGAACATTACCCACATGTTACTCTAATACTGTAGAACAGCAAGAAAAATAGGAGTGGAAACCAAATCAGCCCAGCCCACTCCCTCTCTTTCTTCCTTTCTCTCCCTGTACAGGCTTAACCATGGCCATTGCACCATCACCGCACTGCCTCGTCGCATTCGCTGGCATCTCTACGTGGGTCCCACCCACCCGAGAAAGTCGTATTCCGAAGAAACCACTTGGTGAGGACGAATATGCAACATCAATTTGATGCCCCTCCGAGTTGTTCCTAAGTTAGAAGAGATTTTGCTTGCCTTTGGTTGCCACATATATGAAGTTCGTTCTCCTGCCAAATTGTGATAGGACTGATGAACGAAAAAGGGTGAATTCTAGTGGCCTAAATTTTGTGGAGGGCTGTTGTAAGAGGAACCAACCATTTTTGCGCAGGCGAATGAATTGCTTCGTTCTAATTTTTTCTAAGAAAATGAGTGTATTTAACCATCGGTTGTTACAATGTTAGGTTTTTGTAAATGGGATATTTACAAAATCAGATTACAAGCGTAATTTATATAACTTAGTCTTTTTGTTTTCTTCCACCATTCCCTTCTTTGCAACACATATTTTTAATGGATGTTTATTCATGTATGGATGGTGTCAAAGATTTCTTTAAATAAACAAGTCAATAAAGGGCATAGATTCCGACCACAACAACATATTTGAATGGATATTTATTCCATGTATGGATGGTGTCAGATTTCTTTAATAAACAAGTTCCTATAAAGGACATATTTTAATGGATTTTTATTCTGTCAAATAGACTCAATTGACATAAATGCAAAAGTGCCTGACATGCCACATCAAATCGAATTTTGCACTAAATAGATGAATTGGCACAAATGCAAAATTGTCTTTAGCATTGAATGGCCAAAAAAATGTTTAGAACTGAATTGACATGTTGCAATTGGCAAGCGGCTATGATGAGCGTTTCCAACTTTGAGTAATGGAAAAAACATATTTATAACTAAATTGGCAAAAATTGCAACGTGTCAGGCAATGCCACATCGAGTCGGCCCTACCAAATGGACTAATACAAATGTAAAGTTTAGCATTGAATGATAAAAAAAGATATTTATGACTAAATGATATAAATAATATGGTTAGTAATTTTTTAGTTAATTTTCTCAAAAAATGATGGGGTGAAGTGTTGTGTGGGCATTAGTTGGAGTTTGGTAATGAAAAAAAAAAAAAAAATTTGGCGGAATCTATTGAGATAAAAGAAGCGAAGATAAAGCAAACGACAATATATGGTCTACATAAAAAGCTGAGCAAAAGTTTCTCCAGCATTTATCTACCCCAAAAATTGGCATTATATGACCATCCAGGAGCAGCGACCTCCGCCGTACTTTTAGTTATGGGGTGTACCTCGTGCCCAGGTGTTGTTGCTGTCTTTGTCATGTTATGGCGAGATAGTTTATGGGTGTGGCCCGAAATCTATGAAAACACGACATGTGGCAAAATGGAGACTTCTTTCAACTCGCTGCCTGACAAGATGATGATAGATGCAGTCAAGGAAAATTTCAAATTTTCCTTTAGTGGAGATTTCTATAACACGGGTAATTTCGGATAACGATGGATGATTGCATGGGGTAATTTAATGGTTAAATAGTGGCTTTGAACAAAAGTAAAAAATGGCTTCGAATGTATCTTGAAACCTCAAGGATTTTACAAAAATTTCCAAATTACTAATAATGTGACAACAGTAGACTGGAGACAACAAGGAATTTGTACATATTTTTGACTTACAAACATATGGCTTTAAAGATTGGAGGCTCATTTTTGCTTGACGACTAAGCTGAACACATCTTCCTAATTGAGATGTGATTGGTGCATGCAAAAGAAAAGAAAACTTAGAACGCCTATGAACATAAATCTTTTCTGAAAAAAAAAATGAGCACAGAATTTCGAAATCCTACTAATTCAAAATTCAACTTAGGAAAAATATAGTCAAAATTGAGCTATAAAAATTGAGCTTCTCATCTTCAGATCTTCAATACAATGTGGTGTGCCACTATGATTTTTTGTTATGTCTGATAATTGAATATTATCCTCGTTTCCTTGTCTCTTCTTGTATATTAAATGGACATTCCATTATGCATGTTGATCTTCCGCCTCAAGATCTCCAACTGTTGACATGCGGCTACTGATAGGTTCGTAATTGCTCCAGATTCCTTACTATGACCATCCCTAATCGATGAATCCCCCTTGACTCGGTCTTTAACTTTTGTGCATGGTTTAGGTTGTTTGATTATCACCACATTGCTTACTTTTACTCTGCCCATTGAAAACCATTATCTATGAACTCATCAGACATTCCTATTAAGGGTCTGTGGATCATCTGTATTAATGCCAGTGGAGACTAGTCAATATTTCATGATTAGGCCTTTTGTGAGAAGTGTATTATCATAGCTATTTTTAGCCATTAGCTTTTTTTACTTTTAGGCCGTATATGGTTCCAATGTCAATAGTAAAATTAGTTGGATTAGATTTTAAACATTATGTCATGATTTTCCATGTTGAGATGCCTAGCAAGTGCCAAAATCCATGTCGGAATGCGAAGTCATTTTCCACTTGAGGATGTAAGCGATGACGTCATACGAAATTTTCACATGCAAGTGTTGTGGAAGGTCTTGGCAGCATTCTTGAGTTCAATGGCATCTTTAATATGGCTACCTAAAATCACAACAAGCGGACTTGACAGAAGTCAATGCAGAATTCAACAAGTATTGAGAAAAAGACCGTACCAACCACTAGCAATGTTATAATAGTACGGTAAAATTTCAAATAAAAGTTGAAGTGCTTTTATTTTTTTAAAAATAAAGTTTTAAGTGGATCTTATTTCAAATAATGGTTTGAACTGATCAAATTGTTTCAAAAAAGGACATAATAAAGGGCATTTCATCATTTTACTTTTAATTAATTTTTTCTTCTTCTATTTTTCTTTTTTCCATTTCTTCTTTTCTTTCTTTTTTTCTTCCCTCCCCAGCCATCGTTGCCTCAGGCTGCCCTCACCTAGGCGACGTCAGGCTATCCTCCCCTGGGCGACGTCGGGTGATATGATTCTATTTATTGAATTATGGATTTAACCGCGGTGAATTATGGATAGGTATATCATATACACCATGATTATAAATTTCTTTTTACACACAAACAGTCTCAAAATGGAAGATGAATCTATATTATTGATTGAAGTTACGTGCAAAAGATGAAAATTTATGTCATTATCTAATACTACTCTTGTGTGAAAAAAAAAAATTACACGGACATTTTACAGAATAAAAGCCCTATGAAATAAGACATGTGTTACATAAATTGTCTCCCGAAGATGGGAATTTATAGTGAAAACTTCATAGCGTTGATATTTGAGCTGAGCCTACTTTATGTCAGTAGACTAATCAATCGGGAATAAATCTTGCTTATATTTACTCACTTTAATTCTTTATACATGAAAGGAGACCCAATTTTTTTGGTGCTAGTTTTAACTATGTTTCCAATCAACATAGGAGGAAAACATGTTAAAAATTAAATTGCCAAAAATAGGATAGGAAAGAAGTTAACATTTTTTTCTTTTTTTTGGTCGGATATTGGAGGAAAGAAGTTAAGTTGGATATCTAGCTTTTTGTTGTTGCTGTAGAAGAGAGAAATCCAAGAAGCACCGTTAGAAGGAAAAGAAAGAGGAGAGAGAAAAGACAATAAATGCTTTGCATCTGCCCGCAGCTTATGTCAGAGGACAGAGAAGGGACTTCCGATTTAATTTTTTTTTATGCCGGTGTGTCTCTTTTTAAGTGGAGCCATGTGAACTTATGCACGCGATGTTTTCCAGTCCCGTTGGCAGCATCCTTGACTTCAATGACATGTTTAAGTCGCCCAATGCGAGGCCAAAAGGTGTTGTACTAAAAGGCCTCCTTCCGTGTACGGTTGGAGAATATAGGGTACGCAATAAATTCAGTCATTATGGTACGTTTTTTTTAGACATGTTCGTGTCCCCATGATCCAAATGAAAAACGTTCCATCTCTATTATTTATTTATTTTATATGTATATGAGCTAGTTTCATTGATTAACTTTCACTGTAAATTTTTATCCTCCTATTTTCCTAGCTTTTTCAAAGATCGCATAAAATTTCACACTCAGTTAATTTGTTTTTGATATTTTAAGCTTTTGAGAGTACCCACGTCAAGCTAAATTGCATAGTTTTTTTTTTTATCGATCGAGGATGGCGATGTTCTCTTTATGAGATAAAATTAAAGATGCCCATTTATCTTTTTACACAGAAAGGTGCACCAACGCAATTCGGAGTCAAATTATATCGGGAAGATGTTGTTAATGGAGATGAGAAAAAGAGGTGAAGATGTTGACACTTGATTTTTAGTCTTTTATTTTTATAAAATTAAATAAAAATATAAATAAATATATATTAAAAAAATTAACTTTGGAAAGCCTTAGCCCTGCCTAAAGAACCATTTTCTGAACAAAAAATAATTTTTTGGTTTAATTAATAATATTTTTTTTTATAAAACTACTCCAAAAATAGAAAAAAATAGCATCCATGACCGGGAAAACAAAAATAGTCATTTCATTTTGGTCACTTTAGAATTTGAAAGTTCAATCGGAACCTGCTTTTCCAAAAATTTGCATTTAGGCCCCTAGTCAATCCAAAATTCTCAAAATTGAGTCCATTTTCTAGTCTCTCTCTCTCTTTTTTTTTTTAATCTCGAGTCGTTATGACGTTTGATCCATAGAGACAATAAGCATGTGGTCGCACCAATTTCATGATTGACACCCTCATTTTACCTAAAAAATAAATAAGAAAGTACAAAAAATATGGGCTCAATTTACGGGATGCTTTGATTTTCGGATATATTTCTCTAACCGACACCCATGCATGGCCCAAAAGTTAAAATATTTTACTTCAAGTCCATGAAGACCCAGCTCCACAATTCCATGATCTTAGGCCTACAAAGAGAAATAAAGAGGCTTGTCTGAAGGAGAGAAATGAATTGAGCCTAAAGAGAGCAAACTCCAATTGAAGGAAAGCCCATCGAACCAGCCTGGCAATAGAACCAGCCCAGCCATCTTAATTCTTTTCCCCATTAGCCAGGTTGAGTAAAACAAGGAGCATGTGTGAGAAGAATAGAGAATGGAAGCAAAAAAAAATCCGGAATCTTCTATGTAAGGGGACATAAAATGTACAGTTGTGAAAAGGACAAAAGGAATACTTTGAAAAAAAAGAAAAGGGACAGTGTAGGTTGGTAAAAAGACGAGCTGGCGCAATTCTCGTTGTGGGTGGCATGGTCCACAGAACCAATGGAAAGGAAAAACAAAAGAAAAAGAGTGCAGGGAGGACGGTCGTCATTCTTGGGGAGATGGCAGCACCCTTCCCTATGGGGGTTTTCCCCCTCTGCTTAAGGAAAAAAAAAAAAATTAAAATACTATGATTTTTTTAAATAGAGTATTGAAGTGAATTTTATTTTAAATAAAAATTTTAAGTGATCAAATATTTTAAAGAATAACCTGATGAAAGCGCATTTTGTCTTTCTTTTTTTATTTTTATTTTGCCATTTTCCTCTTCTTTTTCTTTTTTCTCCTCTTCCTCCGCCTCTCCAGCCATCGCCGGCCTCAAGCCGCCCTTGCCTGGGCGGCGTCGGGCTACCCATACCTGGTCCGACGTCGAGCGAGGGCCCCCTCCCTCGCCAGGCCAGGCGAACAACTGCCTCGCGCCGCGAGGGTCAGACTATTCTCCAGATCTCCATATCTATGAGAAAACAACCACCACGTCTTCTTCTTCTTTTTCATTTGCATTTGCTCTACGAGTGTTTCTGGTGCTTCTATGCTCGATTCGCTGCTTCTGACCGTGACCCAACTCCCCATTTGGCATTTAAGGAGGAGAAATCGAATTCGCGCCCCATTCGCCGATCAATTGCTGGATTCTCTCGCTCAAAGGACAGTTCAGAGAACTTCTCTGAATCTTCAGTTGATGACCGCTTGTTCCAACACGCTGATTGGAGAGTTGGTGTTTGGGATTTTGAGTTCAATTCCTCTGAGAGGAGGTCAGAGCTTCATCTTCAAGAAAAGCGTGACCAAGGAGCTTGGTAGCTGACACCTCTCCGATGGTCTTCTTAGGCACTTGCTCAGAAAGTCCATGCATTGCTTAGACAGGACGCCCAGAATCTTCGGCAACTCAGCCGAGAACCCAATTCAATGGATCGCTGAGATCTGGCAGGGCTGGCCTCACCTGTGGCCGGCCATATCACAGACCGGCCACTGGCGAGAAGGAAGAAAAAAAAATAAAAATTAATAAATTAATAAACGCCGGCGAGGGCAGCCCTCGCCCTTCGCCTGGGCTGGCGAGGCCACCCTCGCTGATGTCGGCTTAGGCAAGCCTCACTTGAGGTCGGTGATCGCTGGGGAGGGGAGGGAGGGGAAGGGGAGAAAAAGAAAAAGAAAAAAAAAAAGAAAAGGCAAAAGAAATGAAAAAAAAGGAACATAAAAAGAAAAAATTAAAAAAGTAAAAGACAAAAATACCCTTCAGCTAAGCCCTTCTTTGAAATCAAATTGAAGTACTTTGTGCTTTTGCTTTTGCTGTCTGGCTTTGACAAAAGTAAGGTGCTCATTTTGCTGATAGCTTTGTACAAATAAAGGCTTGCAAATGAAGTTGCCGAATAGCTTTCCCAAGCCCCAAAAGCAATTTAACTTGGTAAAGACTAAACTTGATCATGGTGTCAAGGGATGGAATGAAATCTATAGTAAGAAAGAGGGACAGAGTCATCTTAAAGTAATGGTTTCATCATTGTAGACTGAACTTAATGACCTGTGGCACGAGTGGCTAAGGCTGCTTGGTACCATTATAGGACTAGTCTATATTCCCAAAGCATAAACTATCGTTACACTCAAGTAATCGAACTACTATAAAGTGGGAAAAAAGATATGATTGCCTGTTGTAATCGCAGAGGCTCACCTTTAATCTGATGGAGGTGCTTGTATAAAGGAAGGAGTTCATTCTTCCTAGGGAGATTAAAACTATTGATAACCGAATATCTTACTCATTTTCCGCATTCTCCAGTTACTTCATTGTTGAAAGACTCTAACAGGAGAGCAACGCAATGGCGACGCAACAGAGTGAAGAACAAGGAAATTCGTATCATGCGGAACAACCTGCAGGTACATGTTCATTTTCCAACCTAGAAAAAAATTAAATATAAGCGATGCGATCTTAAAATCTGCTGGAACTTGCATTTTCTCATGTTCTTTTTATTTGCTTTATAATCGAACAAACATAATGCTGACCTTGGCTAGGAAAAAAAAAAAAAAAAAGAAACAGTATGCTAAGGACTTTGTGATCACTTTCTCTTACAGATATTGAAAATGTTTGGGGAAGCGTTGGATCAGCTCCTTCTCAATCCGGAGGTGCTCCAGGTGCGTTATCCCTCAAAAGAGTTATTTCATTGTGAAATTAATATCTGGGGCGGATCTTCATGAAATTGTTCTTTCTGGGACACTTCTCAATGTCTGCAAGGCAAAACGTATCAACAAAATGGCCTGACAAGTTCGCATCCATTGCAGAATTATCGGAAGAAGGAAGTCGAATACTACCGACCATTGTTGCGAGCTGCATTCAAGGGTGATTGGGAATTGCTAAAAGATTTTCGAACGAGATTTGCTTCAAAGACGGCCAAACTAACAAGCAGATCGAAACGGCGCTTCACATAGCCGCTTTGAGTGCACAAGACCAATTTGTTGAGAACCTGGTTGAGCTCTTGTCTCCATATCCGAAGTGCTCGAAATGGTTGATTGTGATGGCAGCACAGCCCTCCACAATGCTGTCCTGTGTGGGAGGATAGGATGGTCAAGGCATTAGTTAGAAGTAATCTAACTTGACGCAACTTCCAGATAATAAGGACGTGTTCCTCTGGGAATAGCTGCTGTGGAAGCTTCCATGCATAAGGAAATCGCCTGGTTCCTGGCAAAAAGTACGACAGACGATGGGCCAAGTCATCGTCCCTTCAGCAGTCCCTCTGCGTTTGAAACCATGATAGGTCTCACCCCGCTGGTCATCATGGTAAGATCACCATCACTCTCTATCTCGATTCCCTATGTTTTTTTCCTACATTCTACACTTAGCTTATTTTCCTGATCAACTTTGCTGGTGAATTCCAACAGATATCACCCTTTATCTGGTTGAGCGGTACCCTCACTTAATTACCATGAAAGGCAGAGATTATAATCGAGCCCACTCTATACTGGACGGGTTGGCGAGGATGGGGTCTCACTTTCCCAGCGGAACTAGGCTCAGTATTTTGGAAGCATTGATGTACAAATGTCCGTACTTTCTGCACTATGCATCCCTTCATTACTGATTCCCTTCAAAATGATCATATCTGGTTTATCACTTGCTCATTTGTTTCTGAACTGAAGGTATTCCGGTGGACTTGAACTACAAACCAACAGATAAAATGCGGATCCGGGTAGGTGTGCATTTTTGCTGTTGGGCATTATCTTAGGACCTTTCATGATTTTGAACTTTAAGTCGATTTTCTTAGATTGATTCCCTCCGTACTAGCAAAAGAAACGAAAATGATCGTTTCTCTTTGTAGGACATAATGGCCTGACATCGAACTACTTTATGGATCAGCTATCCCCAGGAACCACATATGATTTAACCAAGTGCATAAGTATCGTATAACTTAATTTATTGGACAACGTAACCAAGTACATATGTATCGAATCATGAGGTCTTACAATGATTTCATATCTAATGACGGGTTTTCTTTGCCATTGATTGTAGCGCTTCAATGCCTTACAAGATCACTTTGGATTGCCGTCAAAATTGTAGGTACGCTTCCATTTTATCAATATACCATCTCTATCTCTGTCCCTCTCTCTCCAACTAAAAGTCTATGGCTTGTTTTTTTTACTTCTTTTATAAGTAGAAAAAGGCTCCTACTTAATTCTTTTCCATAATTTGGGAAAGAATTTGTGTTAGGTCCATTGCCGGTGTGTAAAATCCATTACATATTCACCATTCGATGGGTGACATGAGTGTTTGAAGTTAGTTTTGTAATTAAATTTTTCCTTGTACCAACCGTCTGACAGTAAATTGTAACTTATTCTTTAAACCATCGATCGATTTAATAAAAATCCTTCAAAAAATAACTCAAACTCAAACAAAGTTCTATATGATTTTCTGTGCTAATATTTTTAGGTTTTGAAAGATTTCAGATATTCACCAAATTCTAATTGCAAGAGTCACGAAATTGTGAAAAGAGAAAAGAGTAAAAAAAGAGCACTTGAAACTTCAAATTGAGGCGAGATTTGATGTTAACCCAGGAATTCCTTGCTTATGGCTAAATGATCTAAGTAGAAGATATGGAATAAGAGTCCCGTGAACCTAGGACTTCTCCTTCAATCTTGATTGGTGAAATCTCGTTCGCTTTATCATCTCTATCAAGTCTGTAAATCTTTCTGGAAGAACAAGAACAATGAATATGATGAGAGGGTGAAAGAATTGGGCATGGGACCGGGGGCTAGCCCCTCTCATCATTGGCCATGATGAAATAAGGTTGCAGTAGACGTTGGCATGCGTTTATCATTTAATCACATTTCCCCTACTAAATTGACAATTTTACTTGGCAACTTTAGAAAGGCCTAGAATAGGAATATGAGCTGGAAGGAATAATATGTACCGTGTGCAAGTTGCAAAACATTACTCCCTCTCTTACGTGTCCCCACCCCAAATCCCCCTGACAAGGTGGAGCATCAAACTCTCCATCTCCCCCTTCTCAAGTGAGAAGGGTGGCCATTGGAGGGGTTGGAATAGAAGAATGTTTAAGTGGATGCAAATTTCATGGGTCCCAGCCAAATCGTGCATCCCAAAATTACACCCCAAGTTATATATCCTTACCAATAAGTTGTTAATTAGATAATAAAGGAGTTTTCTCCTCTTCATATAATCCTATATTTTAGATTTGTTGGAAGCACTCTAAAAAATAAGATCCCAAATACAGTAGGCCGACATGGGAGAATGTGCTCTTAAGATTACCTGAAAAGGTGAACCGCTCGAAGTGCGCGAAAATTAGCCCAAACACCACTTGATTGCTGAAAATATCATATAATTCCCATAACTAATTCACAACTTTTGCCAATAGTTGCACTTGTCATCTTCACCCAACTTTTGTATGCACCGAAAATACCCTTTAGCTTTCTCCTTAATTCTTCTATTTTTGTCTAAGAACAAAAAGGAAACAACAGTATAGTGTCGTTGCGTATTCTTACCAAATTAGGTATCACCAGTAAACTCAAACGTGACATACCATTATGTGACCTCATGAGGAAGTTTTCATTTTGTTAGAGACAAATAAAATGGAGAAGGAAAAAAGAAATTGCTGCATAAATAACAATACGTCGATTGTACGATTAATATGATATTTTTATTACTAACTATTATGCATATTTGAATAATATTATCTAAAATAATCTTGTTTATGCAAAGATTACTGTGATTTACTCTAGCTAGATAAATGTCATTAGCGTGATTATTTTCAAAGTTGTTCTACCAGACCAAGTCTTATAATTATATCTTCTTAATGATGATTAACATTACAAAGCCTCGTTTGAACTTCAAGGAAGATCACTTTCTTCGGTCACCCTCTTTTTTTTTTTTTTGGGTCGAATCAGTTCTACTTTCTTCACATCCAATTATTATTATTATTTTTCATCCAGACAATAAATAAACCTTTTCTTGGAAACTGCAAAAAATGATTTTATACCTTTTCTTGTACTTTGCATAAGCAATTACTAAAAACTCACACTTTGCAATTGAGGACTGAATCCAAAAGAGTAAGAAGATCAAAATAGCTTTCCTAAATGATAAAAAAGAAAGAATAAATGACTCCCAATCACCCGCCAACCAAAGCTCTAAATGTGGGAAATTATGACAATTATTAAACTATTGTTAGATGCAATTTGGTGTCTAAAGAAAATTTTGGGACCCAGAGCTGGAGAACTTTTTCTTAATCCAATTGCCGCCCCTTCGTTTTTCATTTTCTCTTTTCATTTTTTTTTTTGACATTTTGTAGTTCCTATGATTGAGAGAGTTCACGAGGTGAAGCTGAGGCACGTGGCGGCAGTCGAGTTGGCAAAGCAATGTTGCATTGCGATCTCTACTATGAATACTATTGAGATCACCTATTTTTTCCAAGAGGGGGCGTGCTGTTTCAAGCTACAACCCATGGAATCAGTGAAATCGTGAAGCTATGTATTCAGTTTTTCCCGGAGCTTATTCGAATTCCGCATTATGGTAGGAGGTTGACAACACATGCGGTGGACTATCGCCGAGAAAGGATTCTCGGATTCTTTTTGAAGGTAAGAGCAGCGAATGAGTTGTCATTAGTTCCGGGGCCTACACCGAAAGATTCGTTAGATATGATGCGCGCAGCAGTACAGCACCACCCTAAGTCTGATGTTATAACTGAGGTGACCGGAGCAGCTTTTCAAATGCAGAGGGAACTCCAATGGTATAAGGTAAGTATCTTTCTTTTCATTTATTTGATAACCACACTTAATGTCAATTATCATAGCCCTATCATATCTTCTTGACAAGTTTCTTAAAATATGACTGCTAGAACTTATTTGGATAGTCTGGAGAATATTCATAGATCATATTTTTTTAGCGATAGGGTGATATCCGGCCAGCTTTTGTGCACCACGAGGTCTACCTTCCTGGGTGATTTTAAAGGCAGATTGCCCCCACATGATCTAGTGCATTCCGGACTTTACTCTTGAAATGCATCTAATATGACTTGAATCCAAAATCATAATGAGAAGAAGAAATTATTTTGCCATCTAAGCCATAGAACTTTTAAATTCCATATGCTAAACATATATTACTAAAGTAAGTTGAGAAACAACACTACATCCTTGGCAAAATTATCAAAAAAATTCTAAACTTATTGTGATTGTGTCAATTCAATCTTAAATATTTTATTCCCAATTGAGTCTTAAATCTTTTACATTTGAGTCAATTTAGTCCATCTGGTGCTAATGTGGTCGCAAGTTTAATGTGGTCGCAAGTTTAATGTTGACAATTTTTAATAATATTTTTTCATTTTTTCATTTTTTTTCTTCATCTTTTTTCTCTAGTTGGTCATCGAACACTAGCGAAGGCAACCTCGCCAGTTGGCGACTAGCTAGAGGAAGAAGAAGAACAAAAATAAAAATGAAAAAAAATTAAAAAAATTAAAAAATATTACTAAAAATTGTCTACGTCAGCGCTGACCGGCTAAAGTTGGCTGCATGGACTGAATTAACACAAATGCAAAGGTTTAGGACTCAATTGGCCAAAAAATAAAATAAAAACTAAATTAATATAATTACAATAAATTTATGACTTTTTTGGTAATTTTTCCTACATCCTTTGAACAATTTACTGAAAATAAGACTAATTAGAGAAATTAGGGCACTCAAAACTTATTGAAACTCATCAAATAAATTGTATATCAATTTTCTAATGTAACTGTGATCCACCACGTAATCTAATCCAAGTGACTTGTTCTTAAATTTGATCGACACTTTGCATAGGTGTCAACCTTCATGCAATTAGGGGATTATAATGCAAAACAATTCATGTATGACCCTCGTAAATGAATTTGGAGCCCAAAATAACATTTAAATCAATTTTGCTTATATTTTCACGATAGCTTTGCTTGTTCAATTGTATCATATTTTGTACTTAAGACTATAGTGTAGTTCTGATATAATTGTATGTATGTAGATGGATAATGCCAATGGGCATGGGTAAAGGGATTGGGGTGGTAGGAACGCTAGTATCATAAGTGCGAGATTTGACTCGCACGCTCTACAAAGAGCCAGAGCAAAAGTTAAAGATACGAAGACGAGGGAGATGGGGTAGGCTAAAGTCGAATCTGGACAAAGTTTGGTGAGGCGGCTTCAAGAAGGTCGTGTCGGCCCAGATCTAGGCTTGCGAGGCTCAGCCTCACTTGGCCATGATGGGGCTCGATCTCGTCGTCGTCGGTCGTGCCTTTGGCTAGTTGTCGGACCTTGCAACCAACTGAGGAAGGGGAGGGGTTGGGGAAAGAGAAAAGAAAAAGAAAAAGAATAATGAAAATTATAAAAAAACATAAAAAATTAAAAAAATATTAAAATATTCAATCGCCGGCTAGTCGGTGTCCAAGTCAGCGCCAGTCGACCAAAATTCGTCGGATGAACTGAAATAGCACAATTACAAAGGCTTTAGAACTGAATTGAAAAAAAAAGTTTATGACTGAAAGGACACAATTAAAATAGGTTTATAACTTTTTTTAGTAATTTTCCCAATATGAAGCAAGTACCATAGTTGAACAAAGCATCCCAAGTGGAGAAACATTGTGCCTTTTTTCTTTCAACATGTCTCAAGCCAATAGATGAAGTCTTTCGAGATGTCGAATTTGACATCGAAATCCTAAGAAACACCATTCCTTTAAAGATGTCACAACGGAGCCTCTTCACTAGTTGTGTTGGGATAGTATCACAACCCGATCTCTGAAAATCATCGAGATCGATCGGGCTAATGGATTATTAAGCTCTCAAGAGCAGACTTAGCTCGAGCCCTCCAAGCCCATACCAAATCGTGATGGGTTATCGGATTCGACTTTTATGAGTGAGTGATCAGGTGACATGTGCATAAGTGTATGTGGTTTTAGAGTTGCCACCAATATTTGAGTAAGATAGATTGGAAACCTCGTTAGGCGGTGGGAGAAGTCGTACGACCCTAACGGAACCAGAGATTTGAGATTTGAGGACTTAGTTACGACAATGTTGACATTGAAGCCCTTTCGGTACCTAAGTTGAGTAATATCATAATTATGATTTCATGTAGATGGCTCAAGGTAGATAAGGCTTTAAAATCTAGGAATTCATGCAAAGAAAAAAGTCCAGTAAAGTAGGTGCGCAAATCAAGGATCCAATGATGTACGGGGTAAACACATGGAAATCAATGTGGCATCCTTAATATAGCCTTATTAGCTTAGAGAAGGAGTGTTTAGGGGTTTGGAAAGAGTTCGGAATGATTTGAAGGCAATTTGCCCATCAGGGGGCAAAATCGTCAATTTAGGAGATAACTTACCCAAAAGGGAAAAATGGTTATTTTTGAGTGGATTAGGAATCCAAATTGTTGAAAATTAAGTTGGCCAGTTGAATGTGACTATTTCTCAATTTTTGAGATTTTTTTGAAATTTTTCTGAATTTTTAAAACGATTTACCCTTTGAGGGTAAGACCGTCATTTCAAGAAGAAACGAGAGTCAAAATCACAAAATATGAGTTTGGCCAATCAAGTTTGACCATTTCTTATTTTTTGTGATTTTTGAAATTTTTCAAAATTTTCTGAGACAATTTGCCCATAAAAGGCAAAATCGTCATTTGAAAAGATTGGAAAGGTAAAATCGTCAAAAATAGGATTGGTCAGTTAAAACGATCCGTTTCCTAATTTTTTAGGCTTTTGGGAAATTTTGGAATATTTTAGAAAATTTTCCAATTTTTTTAGGATTTTTTCTTTTTTTTTTTTCTTTTTTTATATTTTTATATTATGAAAATGTGAT
>JAGVVM010008245.1:0-25759 GCA_019149425.1 Psidium friedrichsthalianum | reverse complement strand
TTGGCTCTGAGATTGACCAGGTGAGTGGTGGGGGTGGGACTGGGATTCTGGCTCAGGAGTACAGGAGGTCGAGGACTGCCATGGATGAGCTGAGGGGTGAGCTGGAGAAGATTTGCTCGGTGGGAGGCGTGGATTTTGAGTCACAGGCGAGGATCAGAGAGAGAATGGAACACTTGAGAGAGTGTTTTGGGGTGTTGAGATCAGGTGCTGAGAATATTGTGGGCCAGCTTGATGATTTCTTTGATGAGATAGTTGAAGGGAGGAAGAAGCTTTTGGACTTTTGCAGCCACAGGTAGTGAAGGGCAAAAACAAGGCAAAACAGGGATCAGTTAAGGTGGGCTAGAATTAAAAAGAACAGAGTGCGTGTGAGAGAGAGAGTTGATTAGTTTCCTGTTCGGGGAAAAACGACATGTAGAGAAATTTCTTGATGTTGGTTGCACCTTTCGTCTTATTTTATTAGTTTTTCTTCTTAGGTTTCCTCCTCTCCGCGGTCTCTCTTTTGTGGTCATTCTGGTTCCTACAGTTAGTATACTATGAACTTTGAAGAAGCCTCTCCTTGATATTAAAAAATTACCATAAAGAAAAACCAGAGCAAAAGCATCATAAATGGGAGCAATAAATCAACGGAATCATTGCACGATTTTTTTTCTTTAAGTTACCGACTGAAGTTACAGTCGTTGGAGGGGAAAGACAAAAGGGGTAAAAAAAAAAGAGAGAGAACAAAAAATGAAAAAGAAGGGAATCAAAAGACGAGACCCAGGACTAATGATGCACGAGCAGGGCCAGCTCTGCTTCTTGTTTGGTAAACAAAATAATGGCCGGACAATGGCATGGAAGCTTCCCCTTTTGCCTTTCACGGAACGACCTCACTTGATCAGACTCGAGCTTTGATTATGCATTCCATTTTATGTTAAGAAAGATTTGTCTTTGGGACAAAAGATTGAGATTTTTTTGCCTCCTTCCTCTGGTCCGTTCTGTTTTGAGTGCTCTTTCTTTCCAGTTTGGTATCATAGTAAAATCACTAATCATCGTAGCTTTGAAAAAAAGAAGAAAAAAAAAAGGAATCATAGCAAGGGCTCGCTTAATGAGACTGTAGGTAGGTGAAGGTGGGGTCTGTGAGATTCCCGGGCCACTCTTTGCACTGTCCTAAACAGCAGCTTCTTTTCCTCCCCTTAGGAAGCTTTTTTGTCTGATTCACTTCCCACTTTGAACTAGTTAGAGCCTTCTCTCTCTCTCTCTCTCTCTCTCTCTCTCTCTCTCTCCCTCCATATACAGTTACCCGCTATTCTTGTCTGAAGATCTCTGAGACTATTTCAGTTGCTGCCTATTTCTTTTCTTGCCGTATTTCCAGCTGTAATAAAGGCTAAAGTGGGGGAAAAAATATATATTGGAATGCCCACCACTTTCACAGCTTCGATGCTTTTTGTTGCCGCCGGAAATTCATGCCTCACCCTCCATTAAAGTGACTGCTAGAGAAGTCAGAGAGTGAACAAAAAAGGAAGAGGAAAGAAGAAATGCCAAGACAAGGAAGGAACAGGAGGGAGGCCAAAAGACAAAAAGGAATACATACCGGGCAAAATTATGTTCTCTTCTGTCCAAACCATGACATAAATGATGCATTGTCCGGGGATAAACCCAGAACTTTAGTTGTCAAAACTGTCATGTTGTCCTCTCACAGAAGAAAAGGTAAAGGATGAAAAACTTGAATTTTTACCTTTGAAAAAGCAGAGGAGACTAACCCCCCAAAAAAAAACAAAAAAAAAAAGTTTTCAGGCTAAGATACCCTGGTACTCCAAGGCTCCAAGCACAAAAACAGCATACAATTCGAGGTTAACTTAAGGCCTTAATCCTCTAAGAAATGAAACTGACGTACTCTCCGAGTAAAGTGTCATCAAATTCCCTCCCAATGTACTGGTGGTCCTAAACTCTAAGCTGCCTGATGAGAACACTACCAACTAACATCAAGTCTCATGTGCAATCAATGTAATGTTCAGGAATTGTAAAAGTCCGGGGCATTTTCTCTTCCTGTTTTCCTCCGGAAACCCCTTGCTTCATGCAAATGTTCCAATAAGAAAAACCTCTCTGGATGCCTGGATATGGGGTCACCCACAATGCCTCTAGGTCATTTATGTGGGATCCTGGAATCAACTGCACAAGGCTACCAAACTTTGATGCCTTACAAGTAGAAATAAGGATGCCAGAAGCAGTGGCAGAGGCAACTTGGAGCAAACCAACCATGTTCTACTTAAGGCACAGAACGTTTGAAATGAAAGACATTACCTTCCAACACGTCTATGAAAGATTACCTGTCAAATCTTGTGTTCCTTTATTCTTGAGGACATATTAAAATAACCTGCCTGCAAATTTACATTTTCCATAGTCACCACCGCCTTAATCCGTGCAACCTTTTGAAGAATATCTGCCACTGTCTTAGATGAGACAGTGAACATCCTACCAGGTAATAACAGGGATAGGAAGTGAGGGAGAAAAGCAACTTTTGTTAGCCGACTGATCCTTCATACTTTGAGCCCTAATTGACAAATAGAATGTGAATGATACCTAAACATTCTGTTATGAAACCAAGAAATGCTTCAGCTATTCACGATGAAGAACCAAAAGAAAAGCCCATGTTCCAAAATGGGAAATGATACACAGATAGTCCAGAAAAGAGAGACCGCAAAATTGAAACTTCACATGTATCATAGAGGACAATGCAAATTAACTTTACCTTCACGGTCTTTCCTCCACCATCGGCAGAAGTATTCTTGTCCATCATCTCCTTCATTTCTTGCACGGTTGCTTACGAGAAAGCTTCTCTCCGATCCTTAAGGTACTTGCTAAGTTTTGAATGTATGCAGCCAAGTTGGAAGGAATTCAATAAAAGATAGGTTTCTTTGGACACGAATCATAAGATACAGAAATCTATTTAACTATAGCAGCTCTTGAAGTGAAACAAGAGAGTAACAATCGAGAACTGAGTACATCATGAGTCCCCCACAGCATTGAAGTTCACTTCATCCAAGCATGAAACTCGAGTAGGGCCCACCAGCTATGTTAAAATCACAAGGAAATTACAACATTAGAAACTTTCAAATATGATGCCCTTAAATTCTTCCACATCAAATACTTTACATATATCAGACCCTTTACAAGGGAAAGAATTATCCTCATGGATTCAACTCTAACTTGCGCAGCTTGGACATGAAGAAACTAACTTTCCCAGTTCACACGAGCTAGAGTGAATGAAGGACGCTAAACACTTTTCTAGAAGAAATTGGTACTTGTCGCTGAATCACTATCACTCATCCACTCCAGCTGCTGCCGCAGTTCGTCCAGCAGATTCCACAGCAAGTGGTTTTGCTTTCTTGCTTCCAGGTCCAGCTGAAACTTTAACCTTTGCAGGCCTCAGAACTCTATCACCAAGACGAAAGCCACGGCGAATCTCTCGAATTACAATGCCTTCCCGAAATTCTTGAGACTCCTCACGTCCAATGGCCTCATGTAGCTGCAACAGTTGAACTTAAGCAGCTGATAAAAAAATTAATTAAACTTAAGCAAGTGAAAATGTGACAGTACAATCTTGCTTGTATAATGAAATCAATGGCAGATCAGAACTGACTGATGACTACTTTCAAGAAAGGCATGGCAGAGGAATAAGAAATAGTATGAAGTGGGCTCACATTGTATTGACAGATCTATTATTCTCCCGCCACACTGCATAATGAATATTACTAAAATGGCGGATGACCAAAACCCAACCACCCCCTCTTCCCTTCCGCTCCCCTCCCCAGGGCAGACACTCCACCCCATCATAACTTCTCCATTGCCAGCATCACCACATCTGCCAGACAATCACTCCTCCGACAAGTGGTAGCAGTGATGGTTAACACCTTGGAGTAATGGACGTGATAGTTGTGGTGATGATAGAGGAAAAGGCAAATGTGGTGAAGGTGGTGGTAAACAGTGATTGCGGGATTGATAGCTGAAAAGCGGTGGAGGGAGGTCACCTAATTTATCCTATTCTAGTGATAACAAAATAATGTAAGAATTTACGACGTACCGATGTTTTTCATGATTTGTTCTATGAATCATGCCTGTGGAATGCTTATGTGTGAAAAACCTTCAGAGTAACTAATCTGGATCTCTGCTATTCATATAAGATAATTATCCTATTTTAGCCTTAGAGATCACATAATTCCATTCCACAAACCCATCTTGCCATAAAAGAATCGGAATCCCCAGGTTCATGTAAAGCACATAAGGACACTTTTCAGTTGTAAGAAACTTGGTTAAAGAATATGACATCATCCTTCCAGGGTCTATATGATCATGGAATATTTGGACAGGCATACGAATTACATTGCCAACTTAATCGTCTAAACCTCAGTTGTTGAAATCCCAGGAGTTGATATCAGAATGGACCGTTATGCTAATGGAAAAGGACATCCTTATCACCTATGATACTTGGACGTCTTTCTAGAATAACCTTTTCTAGAGTAGACCAAAAAAACCAATGCCAATAAACGACAGAGACACCAGTTTCTTTCACATGTCAGACTTTCCAAACTTAAACAAACCCAAGAGATAGATAGTACCATGTACAAGACTAATAAAGACATTAACATCACTTTAACAATCACAGAAAAGGACCACAAAAACTTACTGATGGATCAAAAGGCTTTCCAAGAGATGCAATAGCAGATACATGAAAGCTCCTCATGATTTCTACAAATTGCTTGTATATTCCTTGGTAACTGGCATCAATCTTCTCTTCCTTTTCTGTCTCAGGTTTGATCTGCTGCTTGGCTCTTTCAAAATTATCCACCATGGACAGAAGACTCTCAATTATTTCCCTCTGTGCATCACTCCTCATTGTAAGTCTTTCCTTTTCCGATCTCTTTCTAAAGTTATCAAAATCTGCTTGCAGTCGGATATAGTTCTCTTTACCAGAAGTCATCTCTTCTGATAAAGTAGATACTTGCTCAATTAGTTGCTTCCTCAATACTTCTATATCGCACATCCTAGCCTCAACCTCATAAACTGTCTTCTCATCTCCAGAAATGAAAGCCTCCCTGAAAACTTCAATGAGTTTATTCAAGCTGACTAACTCCTGTATATTGTCTGAAGGCCCAGATGGTTGCATACCTTCTGAAGAAGTCTCTGTCCCATCAGTTTTCTAAACCAAATAATAAGCTAATTAGCTGGCCGATGCATTAGTGCAAGTATCAAACTTTAGGAACTGTGAACCAAAAACAGAATACAGATAGCTCATAGGTAGACACGAATTCCATATGATTGGCAGTCCGCACATCCAATTCACACTGAAGCATACACACTGAAAACAAATACACGGGAAGCATTCTGAAACAGTCAGGTTCAGGAAATTTTTCTGGAATAAAATTACTTTATGTCTTCTTATTTGGTATGGGAAAACTTCTCTCCTCGACGTATCTCCTCTCAAACAATGGGGCTTTCTCATTTTCCATTCAAAATTTTCCTTCTTCAGTTGGACAACAGCTTGGACTAAAATTTTTCCTACTATGCATCTTGGAAACATTATTTATCATAACCAATTGGTATTGTATGCGCAGACATTGTAATGTAGTCGAAAAATTTTCCTTCCATGACTTTGCTTCCAAGTTGTGGATTACTGAAAGCAATCCACAGGAATTTGGTTGATAGAATGTCACTGTGAGTGACTCCATCTCAAAATAGATAATCTCACAGCACTATACTGCTTAGTGCTTATGCAGTCTAAGGGCATACAACAAAAAACATGCGACGGATCTGAAAGTTTTGTTTTGGCTATCTAATGTCCATATAAACCTTTGATCTCCTGGCTTAGAATATCTTGTTAATAGATGTTTCATCTTGTCTTTTCCCGAATATTTTCCATTTTCTTGTACATTTCTTAGTACAATTGGTAGATCTAACCGAATTTTTTATTGCTAGGGAATGAGAGAACAGAAAATCCAACAGAACTTTATAATCCACGAAAAGGGGTAGAGGCAATTTACAGTGTCGGGACAAGCTAGTGACATGTGCAAATAGGAAACACTCAACTAACAGGTTTGAAATCATATAACTGACCTTTGAAGACCACAATCCAAACAGTTGTAAGATTTAGAGGGAACATCGTAATAAGTTGAGGTTTCATGAATAAGCTTAATATCATCCCTTGAAGCATTCAAAACATGCAAACCACTAAGCCATCAACTGACTAGTAAAATCACACAATTTAAATACTCTGTGTTTTGATAGTAAATCCATTAGTAGGACACTTTTTTTGGGCATAATCTGATTACAACCAGCTTAGACAAGCAAAAAAAGAGTTTATTATGATCTCTGCTCATGCTGGAAGGCTTTAGTCTAAAGTGCGCATGTAAACCCCAAGCCCCAACTTCCCCTCTTTGGTAATTCGAGATGGGAACTGCACTTCTATATCATTTTTTGTACAGCTGCATGACGTGAGCTTTTGAGAGTGGGTGTCACTAGAATTCCAGATGGAAAAGAGAATTTCCACTAATCCCATGCTCATTCTATAATGAACTTTTCGTATTTCTGAAAGTATATTGTGAGATCAACTCAAAATCCTGGCAATATCTACTGTTTATCTGTGGGCTTTTAAAGTAAGAGCCATTGAGCTCAACATAAGACTCACATATTCTGACCTGATGAATGATAGAGATTCCTCAAACAGCTTGCCGCACATCAGTTCTAGATTCCTTTCTCTAAGCATCAAACATCTACGGATAAGTTACTTATGCAAGGCATACTTCGTCCCTTTCTCCCAACTAATCTAAACAAATTTTGCAACTCATTAATTGGACTTGCAAATATCAGTATCATTGCCATTGAAGCCTACACTTTTAAATGACACAGCCATTCTCTTGCACTGTCGATGGAACTAATTCAAAGCTCCAATAGCGCGACAGTATGATAATCGGTACAGTGCTTGACTAATCTTTTATATGAGCCATGGTCACTGTAATTGAAATGTTTACATATTTTAGAAGGCACGGCTCTGTTCAAAGTTTTGAATTGAACAAGAAGGCACCGTTACTGATTAATGTAAAGTAAATTTCTGCACAGCCTTTCGCTCAGTTCGACTCATCTGACCACATTAACTGTCACTATTGGTATCCTGAACATTGAAGATCATATTATGCAAGGATCAGTTTTAAGTTATGATGCCCATAAAGTAACACTTGTTAATGGGCGCCTTACTACTGATTAATGCAAGCAAATGTGCCAACTCTATGCAAATCCTAGTAAGCTAAGAATTAGCAGTTAAACTACTTGCATATTCTGAAACATACAAGGCATAATAGTGCGCAACTTCATAAACCAAGTCAGCCTCAGTATCTAGAAAAGACAAAACTTGATATCGTAGGGATGGTCACGGAGGAGAAGATGCCCTTGGCACTCCTCGTCACAATATTCCACCTACCGGTCACCTGAATTATCTAGAAATCCTTGAGAAATAGTTTTGTGAGCTATTAACAAAATACGCTGTATGACCAGAGCACACTATATCTTCTATAAGGAAGAGGCCAACTGGAGCTTGATCCTGAGGAAGTGATGCAAATCCAGTTTATTATACATTAAGGAACCGTGAAAAGTATAAGCAACAGAAACCAGAATCCGGGCGAACCGCACATTTCACCGCGCAGAACCCACAACAAATACTGAAGCAAAGCAACACCGACGCCAACAGTATAAACGGATAAGGTGCTAAATCATATGAACAAGAATCTAAATAAGTTAATTCAGATGAAAAGCTCTCGTGCTGAGCTGGAAAACAATTTCCTCAGAGGCACACGTCGATCGCGCATCCTGTACGAAAATCAGCCGAATTACAGGAAGCATACCGAAGAATGGGCGCAGTGAGCAGAGTGAGGAGCGGAAGCGAGATGGCATCCGGGGGAAGTCCTGCTTTGGCACACTCGAATCGAACGGGAACTGGGGAGTGAGGCAGAGATCCCCACGCTCGTCCCCCATTCGTCGCAGCTTCGAAGCAGAGAAATGGGTTGCCTTGAAACAGGAGAAGGAGAGAGACGAGGGACGAATACAGGGTGGCTGGAAATGAAAAGGGCCATTCTCAAGAGAGAAGCACAGAGCAAAGGCTCGGGGCTTGCGGCGTCAGAAGGGTGGCAGATTCTGGAACAACACCAGAAGCCCTCCCTTGCAAAAATGTTGCACCGCCGGTCCATAACTTTTGTGCGGTCTTTACCCGTAAGTTTTTTCGTTCAATTGGGATTCACGTCGCAGAAAAATTATTCACTTCAGTGTCATTTTGATTAAATCCTTTGCGTGAACTTTTTATTATTATTTTATTTATTTTTCAGTGACACGTGAATTTTTATATTTTTTAAATATTTTCTGAAATTATTTTATTTATTATTTATTTTGATTTTAGTTATTTAATATTTTCTCGAAAAAAAATGCTTGAATTTCTCCCTTGGCCGGTGAGGGTCACCGGCTGCCTAGAGGCGAGGGCCGCCTCGCCCTCGCCCTCGGCCCCGAGGGGGGGTTGGGGGGACGGCCAAGAGGGGGAAAACAAACAGAATTTTTTTTTTCAAAATAATTAAAAAATGAAAATAAAAATCCATGTGTACACTAAAAAATTCAAAAAAAAATTTGCTCCAGCAATTCCACATCAAGTTTTCCAGCGTCCTAAGATTTCCGGCAGGGCATATCGGCGATGGCACTTAACTAATCATTTTTTCAAATTTGCGATACTCAGGTAAATAAAAAATAAATTATGGCACTTAAAAGAACGTAAAATGACGTCGTTTTGATCCAAATCTAATTTTTAATTAAAAAATAAACTTAAAAAAAAAGTTAGAACCAAGCGGCTTAGCCGTCGCCGCCGATGTCCCATCATCGTTGGGTAGGGCCAATGATGGTGAGGGAATAGTCAATAGGAGTCGCTAGGCTCGACCACCCTCGCTTGGGTTAAAACGACATCGTTAGCCACGTCATTGCTATGTACAAGAAAAAAAATATTTAAAAAAATCGCATCAGCATTTTTTGTTAACCAAGTTGAACAAAATTAATGAAAAGACTTGATTGCATTAATTTGATAAGTTTTAAGACTTGATTACACTTTTTGTAAAGTTTAAAATTGGATTGCACTTTCGTGACAAATTTTAGAACTTCTAATGAACATATCATTTCTTCTTCTTCTTTTTGAAAACACATCTCTTCTGTGAATATTAGTAGTTTGACTGATTTTCCAAGATTATTTTCATATGCCTAATCCTTGAACAATGTCGGCATTCTAACTCTTGCTATTCTTCTTACTTTCTTGCAATTTCAAACTCTCAAAATGAACGGTTTGGTATAGCAAAAGAAAGACATGGTGTATAACCCACAATATATTCTTTTTTTTTTTTTGTCTGTTTTGATTTTGGTCGAGAGATGGTAGCAAGTTCTATTTTGTCGTATTTATGTATTGTTTTCCTTTTCGTGTTAGAGTTGATAGGTGATTTTTAAGACAATTCTTGTATCCAGAAAAAATTTCATCAATACAAGGGAATGACATCTTGGTGCATTGTTTCTTTTTGTTAATTCGATTTTAAAATTTTGACCGTGCGTTTAATCATTGTTAACACCTAAATTTTGGCAATTCGGATAGTTATTTATGGCATTGGAAAATCAGGGATCGACCTCGCCTCCTAAAAAAAATGTTAGTTAAATTGCATATAGATATCATGTGCACTTACATTAGTAGTTAACCAAGTCCATCTATTCACATATTTATTGCTTTATGACTCGATACAACGATCTTTTGACCGGGGCGGGTCGAGGGCTTAGAACTTAATTAACTAGATTAATCACATGAAGCGGAAAATTGGAATAATCACGTAATTCTCCAACGATGGCCGAAATCACACGCGGATGTTCTAATAGTGGAGTGTGTGTTTTAAGCACTTAGGTTATTATCCTAAAGTTTTTAATCGGTGTAATTCCACATGATTTTCATACACTATTTTTGGGGAATAAAATAATATACAGAGAAAAGACTTATAGTTGTGGAGGGTTTGAAATCAAATACTCCCTCATGCACGCCTTTTCGTCCTAGCCGTGCCTTCACGACGGATCAGCCCTCGTCTCGTGAGTTCCTCGGCCATCCGACGACTCGTTCGGATTTTCCAGCGGCCGCCGGAGGCTTTCCTTAGTCCCTGCGGCCCCAGGTACTGTCCAGAACTTCATCGCCTTGGTAACCTCGACTCCAGAGTTCCCATCGTTAATCCCCTGTGTCGCATGACTTGATCTCCTCGTCGGTGTCCTCACCGTCGCCGTCCTTGCCTTTTTCCGCCGGTTCGTGAATCTCACCGCCAGTTTGTGAGGTACTATATATTTTATGTTCTTCTAGTTACATGCATTTTACAACAAACACAAAAATTCCAATTTGGAATAGGATTGAATTGGATTATTTTATAGTTTGAATTGGATTATTTTACGATTCAAAATGTTTTCATATTTTGAATTTGGAATAAAATCTCTAAAAAATAACATTTGTATATCATATAGATTTAGTTGCACCATTCTTGTCATGTCGTCGTTACCGTGTCATCATCTATGCCACGTCACTGCCATGTCATAATTTCGATGTCATTAAGTAATTTCGTGTTTAGAGTCGTTTGAATTAGATTGCGTGTCATATTAAAATTGGTGACCCGCAGACATATTTTAAGATTAAAATTGCATTACATGCATTGCATATGATCTAGCTTTTTATAAATAAAAAAAAAAGAATTACATCGTATTTAGTTTAGGGCATTTATATTTTCCTAATTCATAATTTCCATATATTTAGAATTCAATTTCAGTGAAGTTATGCTTTGCTTTTCATTGAGGTTTATCCTATTTCTAGCAATTTATTTATCACTTTAACTTTTTTTTTGGGGTCAAATTCAAGACTCAAACTTTGATTTATTGAGTCTTAAATCCTTGATTGTGCAATCATTGGAGCGGTGATCAGTATGGGTGATCGGTTCCCGATCCGGTATGATCCGATTATCCTCAAGAATCGAAAATCGAGCCGGTGATCCCCATTCCCCAGGAAAGGGGACCACCAGTTCGGTTTCCCAGTAGCTAGAACTGGAAACCCGATCGATCAATCCAGTTCGGTTCTCGAGAGATTTCATTGGACAAGTAACATGTTAAAAAAAAAATGCACTATAATTTCCCCAGAACAATGAGTAACTAGGTTGCTGCAAAGGCCCCGTGATTCGTTCATGCAATGAAACGACTTCATAGAAAAGTAGCAAGGTCGGTAATAAGGTTCTTGGTGAGAACAAAACCAACCTAAGATTCTTAGATAATCATCATATCCTAAGCATACTTACGAGGATTTATCTACCAAGGACCACATGCAGAGCATTGTCATCCACAACCAAAATTCAACAAAAGGAGAACAAGAATTCGTCTTGGTACTGAAAATGCCACACTGCGGTATGGAGATTTAATCTGGAACGACGTTTCAAAATTATTAAAGACAACTTTAGAAGTAATCATTAGGGTTACTTAAAAAAAATAATTCGAAAGAATCAACCAATTCAGTTTGGACAATCTGGTTCAGTCCTATATTCTTGAAATCGGAAACCGGATCGCCCGGTCACGGATTCCAATTTTAGGGATCGAGAACTGGACTGGATCTTTCTAGAACTGAAAACCGAACCATCGGTCTCGCTCTAATCAATCCGATTTGGTGACCCCCGGCGAGCAGTTCAAGACAAAAAAGAAAAAGAAAAAGAAAAAGAAAAATGGACGGATGTGGAAGATTGGCCGTCGTAGCCGGTCTATTCCGGCGGGAAATGACCACACTAATATTTTTTTTTTTTTAAGTTTAGTTTGGTATGTACCTAACTCACTTTCGATCCTTTGTTAATCTCCATCCAACCAAGTTCAAATCTATCCTCCTCATCTTCGTCTTCTTTTTTTTGGTAAAGAAAAAGTAACCTCATCTTCGTCTTCTTCTCTCTCTGCGCCCGCATAGTTTGCGAGCTCGATCGCTGCCCTTGCCACTCTAAGGTACTTCAAATCCGATTAGTTCGCTCTTTTTGGGGAATGGGGAAGCTTTTAGCTTCGGTTTTCCGGAGACTTAAGGGTGAATTATTGTCTTCTTGCTCCATTTTCTCTGGTCTTTTCGTCTCGAGATGTTCTTTTCTTCGGGTGGTTGGCTTTTGCGGGAAAGGTCGCCTTTTGCTAGTGAATGCAGAGTGAGATCAGCAAGGCTTTTGCTGGGTGGTCGTTGGATAGTGGGTAGATACGTCCAGGGCCACAAACCTCTTTGCTGGATTGAAGTGTTGTCGAGAATTTATTTGGGTTTTTGTTAGCCGTTAGAAATCTTGGACTGAGTCCCATCGGTTCGAGACATGCCCTTTTCCTTCTTTGTGTTTTCTGGAAACTGACCTCGTCTGCTGATTTGGGCGGTGTAGGAATTTGCAATGGCCGCGAAGAATGGTTCGGAAGCAGCGGAGGAGCACACGTCTGGCGAAGAGATACAGTCGTTTTTTGACTCGGCTCCTCCGCTGAAAAATAGTCTCGAAATCAGAGACAAGTTGAAGGAGTTTCTTGATAAGAATTCGTTGTCGACTGGTGAGTTGCTTTCATGGACTCTATGCTTCCGCACTTTGATGCTTCGTTTTCTTTTGTCGAGCTATTCTTTTTTTTATCTTAATGCAGGAGATGGAAGAGCTAACCGAATCGTTTGCGTGACCTCGGGGGAACGACTGTCCCCCTCGAGCAACGCTGCGTGCCGCTACATCGATAACTTCAGCTCAGGCCATCGAGGAGCAGCTCCACTGAGTATGACGCTTCACCTTCAATCGAGTGATCGCTTCCATTGTTAGAAGTCAATTTGTTCTAATAAGCCCAACTGACATGTCACAGGTACTTTTTGAAGGCAGGGATATGCGGTTATCTTTCTGTATCGAAGGTAAACTTAATCACGTGATTTCTCAATTACTATTCATTCAGTCTAGGCGTCAAGGGTATGTATGAGGAAATTTCAATCTTCTTCTTCTTCTCCAATTTTTAACCAGGGGAACCTGCCAGCCTTATTGCAGATCTTGCCAGATGGATCCCTTCCTTGAATGTTGAGAGTTATAGATGAGACGCACATTAAAGGTTGGTGCTACTTCATTCAGGTGATAAAAGTGAAAAAAACAGTCTATAATATGACCTTTTCATGTGGTGCTAATCTATTAATTGAGATATATATGGAGACCTTATCTGATAGCTGTGGTCAAACAAACAATTAAATTTTTTTTAGCCCTTAGGGAATAAATTTGCAACATATGTTTCCTCTTGACTTCAGTCTTGCTATATCTGCAGAAAGTTGATGCATTTTCATTAAGAAAATGCATCTCTTCAGTGCAGACAATTCCATATTTTCCCAAATTATGGCCTTCCCATCATATGATCAATTTTAATCCTTTCTCTCAACTATAGTGAGGGAGCCACATTCTGAAGCTGTGAAGATGGCTATCGGCGATCATCAAAATGTATGAAACATTCATATGTGCTTCTTAAATCAGAGTTTTCTAAACGTTCTTCACATTATATCTATCCTATGATGTTTGACTTTACTAGCTTGTTGGGTACTGGTGACAATTGGTTAATTTTTGCTATTGACTCACTATGTGGCTGTACTGTATCCAATTTTAGTGGTTGAAAAGGGACAATTGCTGAAACTTTCCTTCACAACCATTTTTGAATATCTTCAGGTGTGCATCACTAATTTTTATTTTCTTAGTATGTGAAAAAATTACTCAAGCAACATCGAAAAAGGTCTCTTAGACGTTTTACTCTCAGTTAATTATGCATAATGCCACCTTAGAACATTGATTTAGTTGCAGTTGATGTGGTTTTAAGATGTAAAGGTAATGTTTGCATGTTCAAATGTCTTATGATGCATGAAATTGCCGCGCTTTTCCCATTTTCGATTGTTAAAGACATGTATGTACTCTTAATAGTCGGTTTAACCAACAGTTCCTTCAACATATGTAAATTATTAGTTAATGCACTGTCTTGCTTGTTCCGGATTAGCTTGTGAATATTTTGATGCTTCATAGGCCCCACAGCCCCCTCTTCCTTTTTTTTTTTTCTTTTTTTGTTTCCTTGGAATGAGCTAGAATAGCATGAAAAAATTAACACGGCAGGGAGTGATATATCAGGTAGGTGATTGATTCTAAGAATCCAAACATGATTCCTCAGATATGTACCAACTAGAATGGTTGTTTACTCACATTCAGAGCATCTCATTAATGTTAGATGCTAGAATTTAAATTGCAAAAAAAGTAACATTGACCACCTGCTTTATAAAACTGCGATCGATAGATAAGTTTTCAATAGTTTTGCATAAAGGCATCTCTCTGTTTTTTTTTTGGGTAAGGTAAGAATATATTAAAGGCATCTCTCTGTTTCTAATGTAGATTTCCCAAAAATGAATTCATTTCCCCAGTGTTGTTGTACCCATTGCAGGACCTTTCTCTTTACAATGAAGTTTCAGAACATTTATTGCTCTACGAAATATTTTTTTGCTCTTTGATCTGGTTTTTCAAGCATGCTGATAGAAGTTGCTCTTTATAACATGGATCTGGTGTGTGCAGATGTTACAAATGGTTGCAACATCACTTAGGGGTCTAGGGCCACATGCAATGTTTTATCTCGCAGCTGCAGTTTCTGATTTTTATGTGCCTTGGAAAAGCATGGTAATTGTTTGGACTTTGCTGAAACTCTTCAATTCATTTTGCAGTAGTGGTTTCTTGAAATAACTCGGACAGAGCTTTCCTGTTTCCGTGTGTTAATATTGAGTACATGGATGCCCTTGTTGTTAAGTGCTGTTGCTTAAAATTGGGAAGTTACATTGGTTTCCCACCTTTTGCCATATCTTTTTTAAGATAATGTCTCTGTTTTGTCATCTTAAGAAAGTTAAGTAATCATTACTTGTCATTTGGCTACTTTCATGCTTGATACCATCCCGAGGAGTCTAAGCTGTCGGCGGTTATCTTTCCAAAATCTTAAGTCACTGAATGCTTCCTGACGTGAGTATGGAATTCCTAGACAATTCTTCTCGTGGTAGGTTAGTTTCGGAATAACTAGTTCTCTTACACTGCGCATTAGCATTAGTCGCTAACAAGTAGACTTTTAGTCATCATCACATTGTCTAAGATTAGCTTGGCTAGTTTTAAAGCCAGTGAATTGGACTCCTCTGTCCCTTTGGCTGGCTAAACTCACATTTGCTTACCAACTGTAGTCTTAGTTCATTAGTTGTATGGATAGTTGAATACGTAGTTAGAGTATTTTTAACCTTGGTATTATAGTCCCATTTTCTGTAACTTGGGAAGTTGTATGTTGTACAGGCAGAACACAAGACCAGTCAGGATCAGGTCCGCTTGATATGAGTCTGGTTCAAGCACCAAAAATGCTCGCTGTCTTGAGAAAAGAGTGGGCTCCATTTGCCTATTGTATTTCGTTTAAGGTCAGCTGTTGGGAATCTATTCATTCTGGTGCAACCATAAGCTTCATTAGCAATAACAACATAATAAATTCAATAGTATGTATGTCTATGGGACAAATGATCCGACTCTAGGGACAAAATAACCCTATCCCTGGAGGGATACTCTTACGTTTGATGATGATTGCAATTTTCATTGATTAAACAGCATCAAACATTGTTGTCTTTGCAGTTTTAATGAAGATAATTGCTTAAAAATGTGCAGCCAAAGTGAAAACAATGTTGTGTTTTTCCGCAAAAACCGTTTCTCGGCCACATTCCCTGTAAAAATATCTGCACTGTAAGGTTTACTGCTGAAGTCTGTTAAAGTTAAAAGAAGTCAACATAGTCACTAAAATCTTTACTGATTCAGGGAAATATATTGCTTACAGCATAATCTTCTACAATAGTAGCATTTGCAACTCAGAGGTCACTTGTTGCCAGCACGAAGATTGAATAGATAGTGAAGGTCCTAGAAATATAGAAAAGAGTTCAACAATGCATGTTGGAGTAATTACACAAGGTCCTTTCCTCTGTGTAGCAAAACAAGTAGAAGTTGGTAATGAGTGCACTCAGCAGCTGCTCACCAAAGCCAGCTGCAAAATTTTCTCTGGCAGCAATGTGAACCCTTTATTTGGACAATACTTTCTTCTCTTGTCTAGGTTTTTGCCAAAGGTATTACGCAGAGCATTTTTGACTTGGGACTTGATATTATTCCTGATACAGTTATTTTCTATGCTAAATGACAGCTAGAGACTGATAAGAACATCCTGCTGAAGAAGCAGATATGGCTCTTAGTAAGTACAAAATGCACGTGGTAGTCGCCAATGAGCTTTCAACTCGGAAAGAGGAGGTTGTTGTCGTCACGGGTGATGAAAAGGTTTCAGTTTGCCGAGATAAGACCCAGGTTGGCAGTGATGTGGAAGATCCCCTTGTCAAAACTGCTAGTCGAGAAACATGCCATTCACATAGTAGATTCTTGCTCATGAAAATATGCATTGTCAAGAAGTTCAACCTGTCATAATTGATCAAGATCCATAGGTTTCAGTTCTCTCAATTCTGTGCGTAATAACTGCTCAGGGCAAGTGTTTCTGTAGAGTTTGGCAATACCTCTTTGCCTTACATTTGTGTTATTTTTTCCATTTTCATTAAGCACAGAATGGCATTGTTGATGTTCTTGAGGCAAATGCATATTATTTCTTGTAACTGTAATCCTTTCTCAAGATAGTAATGGAAAGAGATATGATAATTCTTAAAGCTCTTGGAGTGTTTCCCATTTCAGCGTTTGTTGGAGGCAGATTACAATTTCCATTGTGAGTCCATGTCTACTTTTATACATTTGGTTCAGTTGCAGTTGATAATATCAACCTCTATATTGATTATAGTTGCAGCTCTAGAAATCCCATTCCACAGTTTCCATGAGACCAGCGGAGAGGGGAGTGTCTTTTTTACTGGTCATGGCTAAATTTCTCTCTCTGGTTTGATTTTTTATTCATATTCTTCAGTCAGGGGAGTTGCTCCATGGCTTTCATTTTTTTGACATGCTTGTGTAGTCCGTTGGCTATTTGGTGTTTTTGATTCTACATCATTGGATTTTTTTCTCTTTGTATCTAATCTTCAGTTTTTGAGATATTTTCTTGATGTTCATCTTTCTGTGGCCTCCCACAGTTCAATTTGTTCCATACTAATTTTGGGTGCTGTTATGTCCTTCAAATTCAACTTGAGACATCAAATTGTGAATGAACAGCCCTGCTTCGCGTTGCAAGATAAGCCCTGATTCTGATTAGATGAATGTGCTAAATACCTGATACACTAAAATAAATAGCTCTCTGATTTATCAAAAAGCAAACCTACGTATGGTTTTATATGTAAATGAACACTCTCCATCTGCAAGAATAAAGTATCTTGATTTTGAGGGCATATTGCGTTGATGGCGTGATATTGCACTTTAACAATAGTGTGCTTTCCTGTCTCTATTCAAATTGAGCAAGTAATGCTATTTAATCTTGACTCTCTTTCTCCGTCAAGTTTTTTGGCATGCTCTTTCAATTATTTAACATTTTCTTTAGGAGTCGATCAGTGGGGCAGGGAACAAGAGACTGAATGAACTTCCTTCTAAAATCTTTATGTTGAAATCATCTCCAATTGAAACCAGCCCTTCTTGTTTGATTGCTCCACTCCATTATCAGCCCCACTTTCAGCTGAATCATGACAGGGATGAGTTATCAACATAGAGGGGTTGTGTATTCTTACATTCTTAAGTGGATGTACCAGCTTTTTCCGGAGTCGAAATCTTTCATGTGCATCTGAAATGAGAGCTAATCTTTATGTTCAGCAAAATGGTGGGGTGAAGCTTGGATCAATTCTTTTCATATTTTTGGTTCTCATTTTATGATCTCTAAATTTATGCATCATGGTTTTCTCTTATTCCTGCACCTGTGGATTTAATTCGACAGGGATATTGCTACCATTTTACATGAGATCGCCTGTGTGTTCTTTTATGAGCTTTGGTTTATTTACACGTGCCTTCTTCACATGAATAGTGACCAGTTCATGTTGAATACATGTCTCTCTTCTTAATAAACCGTTACTGCTTGCTTTACCTTGTCTTCAAAATCCCATTATCTTTGTAACAAATATTTTCACTCATGGGGAAGATTTCCTTCAAGAGGATGAAGGAAGAAGGAGAAGAAATCTTCTTTCTGCTTGGAGTATTCATGTCTAGACAAGTTCATATCTCGTTATATAGTGCATGGAAGCTTTGCTTTTATCTGATTTGAGTTGCTGTTAGAATTACAAATCAATTATGTTATGTTCTGAAGAGCTTGCAGATCTTACATTTTCAATATTGTTTTCTCCCATGGCCGGAATGTTTGGTGATGATGATTGTGCGGGGCTGCTTCCTTTTAAAAATTAATGGTCGTTTCAATCTCCATCGGCAGATGACGGCAAGAGATTTACTTCCAGTCCAAAGCTCTATATTTTGGTTCCCCAGAAAAGAAGAAAAAAGCAACCACAAAATTTCAAGGGAAGTGTGGCGGCTTAGGCTTAAAGATTTTATTCAATTATGTGAGATGGTAGTTAGTTGTCTATTTAATGTAAGATGTTTTCTAGATATGTCTGAAGTATATCATATGGCTCAACACTATATTCTGCTCCAACAGAATGAGGGAAGGGAAATTGCCGCTCATGAATTTTGTTCAGAAAGAGAACACTGCCCTTTTCAAGGCAGGTAAGCATTTTACTATCATTTTGCAATTTCATTTTCAGTGATTGGAGAAAAGTGAAAGTTAAGGCACGTCGATATGCTTCTTCTCCCATGGCTATGCAATATTTATACCGTTGCCTACTTGCTGCTTTAGCAATTCTTGCACTACGTATCGTTCAATATTTTCTACTCCCACAAGCTAACGTTATGGTTTAGAAGTTGCTATTTTTTTTTACTTACTTTTATCATTTTCGTGGAAAACTTGCTTTTGAAAAATGAAAAATTAATAACGTCAGCTGTACTTTTCCAATTGTAGTTCCTCGAGATTGTTTCTACTTTACCATTTTCTTAAGGTTAATCTTTTAACTGTGCCTTTTAACATCAGCTGAACTTTGGCGTTACGTGGTTGTTTCTGTAAATTGAGATAAATTGGTGAAGAGTGAAGATATTCTTTTTTATTTTTTCTAGAAAGAATGAAGTTATTCTAATATTTAGGACTATTAAGTATGTAGTCGATAAATATCACCATGCTTGATATTATTTAAAAAAGCGCTTATTCTTAGAGCATATTGCCCATTAATGATTCACTGCGACATTTCATTAAATAGATCTTTCATTATGACAGTACAATTTGTTAGTAAATGGAATACCCTGGTGACGGTTTATTTAATTTTTGTTGCAATAACCTTTTCACATGTTGCATCTTATCCCATCACCTTGGTGGTTGGTCAAGTGGTCCAAGTCGCAAGCCAAGATCACAGGTTTGATTGCCCTATCTATTATCAGTCTCAGAAAACCTCGATTAGTCTGCGAAGAAAGAACTTGGGCTCGGTGTATCGCCGACCTTGGGCTTCCCACTTGCATTGGTGGGGCAGGGATGACAAGCTCACTCAGTAGTGGTACTTAAGCAAAATGTGCGGGGTCTTAAACTGAACCTTCTCCTGCAGGTGATTTTCTTTGCCTTTTGACCCACAAAATGTATTGTCTTATCACGATCGTTTTTTTTTTTTTGGAAATCGTAACGTACCTTAGCATCTAAGACATGAACAATAGCTTGAGGCAAAAAATGATTCTGTAAATAGAAAATCACAGGTCCTTCTCTGCTCTGCATTATGTTTCTTTTTTGCTATTCTCTGTTTTCTTGAGAAGATTGGGAATCCCTTCCATTTTACTAGATTAAGGCGATCGCCAATCCTTAGAATTTGAACTTCTTCATCTACACGTACTTAAAGGTATAATTACATACTGGGGTCTTATTCTGCATATCCTTTCCAAACGTGTTTTTTTTTGTTTCGTCCAGCCAGTCCTTTCAGCTTGTCGTGGTGATAAGGTGCGGATATAAGAAGCTCTAGTATTTATCTTGGTTACCATTCTTTAATGGACTGGATGCATAATCTTTCTATGTAAGTACGTGGCCTTTTTGTATGTAACTTTCAAAATGAGAACTTTCACATTTTAACATCTATCATGCTTAGGTTAACTGAAGAAAATGAGCGTCTCAACTAAAATGGTTTGGCAATTGCCCCACCCTTGATCAAATCATACAAGGAGAAAGTAATTTCTATAAGCATTGTGTGTTACGCACAAATTACGGATACAAAAACTCACCGGTTTCTTTTTCTTTGTGACAATTTATTTTTGGACACGTCAATATTAACTCATCGGTGCGAAAAAAGAAATTGATATATTTTAACGAGGAACGGTAAAATTGATTCTGCCTAGTACTGGAACTAGAAATTTGAGTCCTCTATGGCGCCTTTTCTTGGGTCGAAACCCATTGTGGGCATCTCACGTTTCACGTAAAACATTACTGATGTCTTCCTTTTCTTTTTGGATAACTGCTGGTGCCTACATGAGTACGGTTGTCTCCGTCTCCAGATTTAGTCAGGAGTTGAACCCCCTGT
This sequence comes from Psidium friedrichsthalianum, assembly GCA_019149425.1. Classification (NCBI taxonomy): domain Eukaryota; kingdom Viridiplantae; phylum Streptophyta; class Magnoliopsida; order Myrtales; family Myrtaceae; genus Psidium; species Psidium friedrichsthalianum. Next base: position 5,136 of record JAGVVM010008245.1, on the reverse strand, counting down.
CCACGTTTCAAAGTCGCGATTCTGGCTTGGAACAAAATCAAGTACATTAACAATGTACAGCAAATCATTACTTCCGTTCTGCAAAAAATGCACGATTTAATGAAGGAACAGCAATTACAATGACTAGGCAATTACATTCCCACTATGATGCCCTGGTACGACAGATGCGCTTCTGGTATCTGACAAACTAATGAAGGTGATAAACAATGGACTTATACGAGTTCCATCTGTTCCGGTTTATACCTGTAAAATCGAGGAGCACGATTTCCCTGCATCTTAAACCCCCTTGTTTTGACCAAAAGTATAAAAAAAAAAAAAAAAACCTTGCTAACTGAATAAACTTCATCTTAGCCACTTCAAATCTCGAGCAAGCTAATCGAAGAAGAGCCTCTGTCGCTTCGAGGGCAATAACATCCAGACAGAGAAGCAAACTATCATGCTCCATGGGGGAGAGTGAAGCGGGAATAATTTCAAACACCCACCACCCCCCCCCCCAAGCTTGCAAATTACATAGTGACCGACTGCATAGATACACAGACATTTCCACATACACTGAATATGACAAAAGTCAAGAACAATATGTTGAAACTATCAGCATCTCCTCACCCGAAGCCTTGTAAACATGCTTCTTTCGGAATGGGACACATCGTAAACCCTAAAAAAATTTCAAAAGATAAACTATCGAGTCCGAGAAACTAAGCAACCTTGGTTCAAAAAGGGCACTGCTGGATCAGCATCTGCAGAAAGACTCGTGGTTGATATTCACATGTACTGGTCTTCGACTAGCTTCTTCAGTTCCTCTAACTTCTTAATGATTTTTGGGTTCATCAAATCCCTAGCTTCCTTTATAAGAGTACCCTCCCGACTGAAACGGTACGCATTTATCACTGTCCTTATCCATGTGTGAAGCTTCTCTGGAGTCCTGCAGATTGGAAATGAAACCATTATGACGTATGTAACGCAAAATAACTAGTCTTCAATTACTTTAGTTAAAGAATCGAAGGCAGCTACTTCAATTAGTTGGAAAATGCCACAGCACAATGCCACTCGAGGAGTTTACGATGGTCCATTCCTCAAATGATTTATTTTGTATAGTTCCCTCTCCTCTTTCAAGATGTTTCTGTTGGTCGTAATAACATCAGATAAAACTCCCGCCTAATGCATTTCCTATATGAAACTCACAATGACCATGCAATGCGATTGGCAAACATGCACTTTGTGACTTGAACAATAGACAAGGAATACTTCCTGTACGTACGTGTAGAGGCAGTCTACATCATTCCCTTCAAGTTCTTCTCCCGGTGTAAATGCATCTTTCAAGGCAGAAACTTTCTCCTCAGGATCCTCAATGGTAAGGAGATACTTCAATATCCTTATCTCTTTTGGCATCAGTCTTTGAAGGTTGCCACTTGCAGTCATGTACAAATGATACAGTATGTCCTTGACCTGGAAAGAACAAGAAACCATGAACAACTAAAACAAGCATTTTAGAAAATTCCACTAAACTCGTTCCCAATTCGATGAGACAGGATTTGGAGGGAGCATTTCATAAACTGGAAGCTGAGGGACTGCAGCTTTATTCCAAAGCAAAATATGAAAAAGTAAATTCAACTCTGAGACACCCATTTGCATATATGAATTTAGTGAAATATAGTAGGAAAACAAGAGAGACTTCTCTGGTTTTCCCCCAAAAAGAAGTGGAACGCATTGACCCATCAAAATGCATAGTAAAAGAACATTATGAACAAGTATTTCAACTGCCATTAGCATAGTACTGTGAAATGTTAACTAGAAAACAGCTATATTGAGATTGGGATAGTCGAATTTAGTATTATTAATTACCATGAGGTTCTAGTAAAATAGAAGAAAAGAACTACAAGTGAACTCATCATGCAATAGACCCTCTGGTCTCCCCTAGTTCCTAAATGCCACTTTTGATACACAACCGCATTCCCAATCAAGCAATTGTAAATAAAAGTTAAATAATCTACCAGAAAAAAAGCTAGACTAAGAACTGTTGTACCTCATCTTTCATCATGTTTGATTCCTTGGCTGCTGACCATGCTTTTGTAATCATCAACACCAATGCCGAATCAAGTTCATTTTTTGCCGCTAGATTGTCTATTTTTCTACAAGCAGCATCTATCGAGGGAGAGTTGATAATATCTTGAAACTTCAACTCTGCTGTATTCAGTGTTTCAATGCTTTCAGTTGCGGTATCATAAGCTTGCACCGCAGCCAAACACATGTTCCCAAGCTTCGCAACAGCTATGATACAGCAATCAAAAGATATCTTGTCAATGCTCAAAGTGGAACACAGGTCTGCTCCAGGGCATAAAATCGTGAAATTTCCATATGATTAAGCAAACACGAAGGTACTTTTATTACATAGCACAATGTACACCAATTATAGATTTGCCTACCAGCAGGTGCATCACAATAGCAACGAAAACAACTTGGCATGCATAAAATTAGGGTTGCCTTGCTGGCAGTTTGCTGAAACTGACCGCCATTGCTTTTTATTGGATACATTGAGCAAGGGAAGATTATAATCCACCACATTAATCCATCACAAGCAGGTTAGATAAAAACTACTACATCTCACCATTTTGCTCAGATGGGTTGTCATAGTAGGATTCAGCTACAGTGTGAACATGTACGAAAAATTCTTTAGTAAAATCTTTCCGGCGTCTTGCAACTACCTCATTTATCTTTGATGGAGCACTTTTTATTACTTCGAGAAGCTCGTTGTGTCTTTGCACATCTTCATCTACCTGCAGAGAAAAACCAAAGGGAATCGACCAAATAAAGTCAGAATAGTACATTTTGACATTTCTTTTAATCTCATGCAGCTGAAATTTCACAATACATGATAGGGACAACTAGATTGACATGTAAGATTTTCATCGACATCAACATCACCTTTATCCCAAACCAGATAGGATCGTCGATCGATGAACCCGAATAGAAATACATAAAATAAATTAAAATAAAAGCAAAGACCGATTGGGAGGATACAAAAATTAATACATATAGGGAATGACTAAAAAGGATAGTCTAGAATATAGGAAATATGCCCCTCCACAATGCAAATAGCTTTCCTTCATTCCATCCTAAGACAGACATACACCAATCTATTTCCCACTTCATTAAATCTTATTTACTACTTTCTCCCAAGTAAGTTTCGACCGACCTCTTCCTTTCTTCATGTCATGCTCTCAGTAACAAATTTCTGTTCTTGCCAGGGCATTTAGGGATCTACGGAAAATATGTCCAAACTATCTCAATCTATGTTCTCTCATCTTCTCTACCACCAGTACTATTCCAACTTTTCGTCGAATATCTTCATTTCTTATCTTATTTATCCTTGTGACCACACATCCACATTAACATCCTCATTTCCGCTACTCTTATTTTATGCTCATGTTGCTTCTGTGCTGGCCAACATTTAGCGTCATATAGCATTGCAAGTCTTACTACTGTTCTATAAAATTTTCCTTTTAGCCTAAAAGGGAATTTGCGACCAAAGCGAAAAGATTTTCCTTTTACTTTTGAGAAGCCTAAACAAACAAGTAATAACATTTTTTTTTTAAGAGAAGGTATAATTTATAAAGACGGACCATAGCAAAGAAATCAAGAGATGCAACAATCCATGAGAATGACTTATTGATACAAAGGATACAGGTGCAGGCTAACTTTCATTCCTTCAAAATCGCCAATCTATTGAACTTGTATAACTTATTGATAAGTAAAATCTCATATCTAATGTAGTATTCAGAGAATGAATTGCAAATCCCACCTCTTTGAGCTTCCGACCAAGCCGAAGCAGCTGATGTTTCATCCCCGGATTGTCTTCATTATCGGCTCGCTCTTGACAATGCCCGAAGAAATGAGGACGGATATGGCTCCATTCTTTACTAAAAGCTAATAATCTTCTCCAGTCAGTAGGAGTGGGCTTATCAACCAAGAAAACATCTATCAGCTTGTCACATATGCGAACCATTTTATCCTCATCCAAGCTCAGGTCACTACTTTTATCCTTTTCGTTCCCATCAGCAACTGGGGGGTTATCATGACTACGTTCAGATTCAGGCATATCATGTGCTGTTGATCTTTCCGGTACAACAGTTGTATCATCAGTCATAGCAGCAAGAAAGAAATTCTGGCATCTGACGTGATTGGCTAGCATTTGGCTTCCTGAGAACTTTTTCAAAAGATTTGAGTCATAAAATAGTAAATAATTCTTCCTTTTTCTCTATCTGCAACTGAATCTCTGTTGCAACTTCAAAAAGAGGACAATCACAGATAATCAAGTGGAAAGTTACATGTAACATGAAAAACAACGAGGAATTAATGAGAAAGTACAAAGAAGGTGACTCAAGCTTTCACTACATTATTAATGAAATTAATCATGGGAAACAATTGTTGATGGGAAAGCAGAACTTTCATCTGTTGTTTGTTGGCTAGCCATAAGTGACAACATGCATCAACAGAAGATACAAACGAAGAGATTTAAAATGATTTTGTACTCAAACAGAAGCTTTGCGCTTTAGAAGTGGCACTTTATATGTTGGGAGTATTGTAATTTTATTTCGATTCAAATGCTCTCACTTTAATAAAACTATTAAATTAGTCATGACGGAAGTACTTCCCTCCTACAACCATAAATTTCCCTACATCTAAAAAGCAATTTCCCATTAAAAGTTGAGAATTTGAGGCATCTCAAATGATGTGCAAGTGTCAAACTGGAAGCAGAAGTACACAAATAAAGACAGCTAGTTTCATAGGTAGAGTGATAGCCACTCTAAATGATCGCCACAGATATATCAAATTGAGAAAAAATAAAAAAAAAGAACCGTGAATGTAGGAAACCATCCCAAGATTGGCCAGTTCGAGAAAATTCTCTACAGCGAAGTCACATATTAATTATATTACCATACAGGCACAGACCATTTTTCATATCAAGTTGCTCTAAAGAGATCTAATTCCATCTTGAAGCACTATAGTTTTTCAATATTTAGAACAACGTTATTCTGATTTTTCAGTTGTTGGACTCCTGTTATGTTTCACAAACTAGAGCTAGAAAGAGCAGCACATTGTGATTCTTCTGCTAGGTGGAATACACCACTACTAATT
>JAGVVM010008244.1:0-14715 GCA_019149425.1 Psidium friedrichsthalianum | reverse complement strand
AAAAAGAAAGTTCCAGGTGGTATTGAAACTTAACATGCAGAAAGGATATGATAGGGTGGAATTGGACTTGTGCTTGTATGGCAAGAATGAGCATCACTGATCGATGGGTGTCCTTGGTGAAACAGTGCATCTCTACTGTCTCCTTTAGTGTTGAAGTCAATGGGGAATCTCTTTAAGCATTCAGGCCGACTCGGGATATGAGGCAAGGGGATCCTCTTTCTCCTTTTCTATTTATTGTAATAGCTAATGTACTCTCATCGCTTATAAGTGAGGCAGTTGAGGATGGCGGAGTGAAAGGAATTAAATTGAATAGATTCTGCCCCACGTTGTCGGACTTATTATTCACCGATGATGCGATTTTTTTCCTGGATGGGACAGTTACGGAATGCCAAAATTTAGCGAATTTGCTGAACCAATACTGTATGGCCTCAGGTTAAGCCGTCAACCTTAACAAGTCCAGAATATTCTTCAGCAGAGGCTGCCCTCAGCAACTATAGGGGAACATAGCAGCAGAATTAAGAGTCTCGATAATAGCGAAAACCAAAAATATCTTAGCATTCCATCGGATTGGGGGCAATCGAAGAAAGAAATATTTGCTTGGATCTTAGCAAGGGGGAATATGAAAGTCGAGGGGTGGAAGGAAAAGCTGATGACCAAAGCGGGAAAGGAAATTCTTATAAAACAGTTGTGCAAGCGCTACCAAAATATGCAATGTCCATCTTTAAGATCCCTATATCGATTTGTAAATCCATTGAGAAAAGAATTGTTGCCTTTTGGTGGAACCAAAACAATGCAAAGGAGGAAGACGTTTGAAGAGATGGGAGGTGCTGAAAACAAGGAAAGATTGTGGAGGTTTAAGCTTTAGGGATCTTGTTGCTTTCAACAAAGCCACGCTAGAAAAACGGGCATGGTGATTAACACAAGCCCCTTCAGCCTTGTGAACTCAATTGATAAAAGAATATACTTTCCTACAGGAGAGTTTTGGAATGCGAGAAAAGGATCTCGACCATTTTGGGGTTGGCAAAGTTTAATTGTGGGTAGAGAGACTTTAATGGTTACCTAGAGGATGTATTGGCCAGCCAGCAAAGAGAGGAGAACATCAGTTTGTGGCTAATCTAATCGACCAAGCATCCAAGTGTTGGGATGAACAGAGTTTTTTTAAGAGGACTTGGTGAAAGAAATCCTGACGACCCCAATTAATCCTAACATGGGGCAAGACGGGCTGATTTGTAATGGGAATAGATCGGGATCCTGCTCAGTTAAGAGCGGGTACAACAAAATCCATTCAGCAAGCACTCACAACAACAACAATAACAAAGCATACTCATCGTACAAGCCCCCAAAGTCTCTATGGAATATGTTATGGCAGCCATATACCCAAAGATCAAAATTTCCATGTGGAGCTTGTGCAACAATGCGCTCGAAAACCTTCACAAGGGGAATTTGTTACCTGATCCGCTTTGCCTTATCTGTCGTCAAGCACCGGAAACCCTGGAGCACCTATTCATTCTGTGCGAGTGGACACAACAAATTTGGTCAGATTCTAGACTTAGATTGACTCATCTCCTCGAAACATCACACGAATTGACAAATAGGTACTAAAAATCCTTACTTCAGACACTGATCTATCGAGAGAGCTTTTCGCGGGCATACTTTGGTTGATTTGGAAGGACCGAAACTCCCTGGTCTTCCAAGGCCGTGATCTGCGTCCTTTTGCCTTATTATAAGCGAAGCTAAGCAGACATGTCGAGTTTTAGAAACATCTCAACCTGTCTCCCCACGGAACGCCCAACTTCCAGGCGATTCCAACGGTCACTCCCTCCACGACGCGCGACTCCCACACGAGCTCATTCGCCCGAAAAATGACCAATTCGCCACCCGAGTCCGTGCCCTGTAAAGATTACGAGAACCGCATCCACGCCACTCCTCCCGAAGAAATCCTAATCGAAATCGGGAGCGGCGACGAGATGGCGCTCCTCGAAACCACCTTAGCCGCCGCCACCGCCCGTATTTCTCTCGACGGTTCTTGGACCGACGATTCCTTCTAGGGGTCGATTACTGGAATTTGTAGTAACTCTGACGGAATCATCGTAGACGGCTTCACCCTGAAAGGGGTACCCTCCTCTGTCCTTGCCGTCGAAGCCCTAGCCATACGAGAAGCTAGGCATTGCCACTGTTCTAGAACCGCCGATTCCTGTTCTAAATTTGGAGGAATTGAAACAGGAGTTTTCAGGTCGATTCGGAACTGGCAGTTTTGAACCATCGGTTGTTTAATCAATTTCGATTTTTTTAAAAAGTTTTTGAATTTAAAAATTAAATTGTGATGAATTTGTAATCAAATTATCAAATAAAAAAAATACTAAATTATGAAATGATGTATTATCAAATAAAAATTATAATCAAGGGAGAGGGGGCTTAATCTTAATGATTTATCATTAAATGCCTCCATATCTTCTAAAGGATAGAAGATTCAAAGTCCATGTAGTTCTCTTACCCTTGATAATCTTATATTTACCTTATTCTCAATCATCACTACCCATTCCTGTACCGATGACGATAGTATCTCCATCATCAAATAATTCGATTTCATTATTGTGATCTATCTTTTTTTGTCTATATTGAGCATTTGTCTAATTATTAACACAAACTTGAAACTCTACCGATTCGAGAGTTAATCTTGAACATTGTTCATCCAAAATATTGCCTCCAGCCCTAAATACTTGTTCTACCGCAACCGCTAAACAAGAGATTACTAAAATTTATTTTGCAACCAGAGCAAGAATTGGGTATTAGATGGAATACCTCTTCCACCAATCCAATATTGTGAAATTTGTACTGCCTTAAGATTCATCAAACTCAAAAGAAACGGTTAAATAGCTCTCTATTTCAGAATTACTTCCTATTTTCCCTTTTGCTTTTTTTTTTTTTTTGCCTATGTAATAGAAGCTGGTACTATCTACTAATTTTACCTATATTCTCATTTTGTAAGTCACTAGATTGAGAAGATCTGCATCCACTATCATCTAGATTATATGTTCTACAAAATTCATTATATAATTTCATTATTATGTTTTTAACCTTGTTTGTATAGTTCTAATATTTATCGTATCAATTAAATATAAACATTCATAATAAGTATTCAAATAATCACATAAACCATCTAATTTATAACGTAGATAAAAAATACAAGCAATTAAATAAATAATAGGAATTTTCCCAAAATAATGTAGCCATTTTGTTCACATTATTTTAATAATATCACATAAATTCTCATTATTTTCATTTTCTTCAAAAACTCCAACAATATTAATACATTCTACTAAAAATATATGCGTAGTAGGATAATAAACACCGGACAAAGTATAAGTTGCATCATTAAAAAATTTTAAAATATCTAAAAAAAATTGCAGTTATCTCATTCTCATGGGTGTAAATTAATTTGAGATACATTATTAAAAATAAATGCACATAGTAAATATTTATATGCAAAGGATTCATTAAGCAACTCATAAGTAGAATTTCAATGATTTGGAAATCTTTTTGGTCTTTTTCCATTTACTCTACAAAATTTTAACCATTCTTTCATTATTTAGGAGTGTTTCCATGAAAATAGAATTGCTATTTTTAGCAAGCTGAGAAAAATTTGAAGAGTTTTTAAACTATATTGAACACATAAATTAAAAACATGACAAGTATATTTAACATGAAAAAATTATCCACCAAAAGCGGGTTTACAAATCTTTTTCAGTTCAACAATTGAAACGGTATTTACCGCAGCATTATCAAAACCAATTGAAAAAATTTTATTAAGTAAATAATATTCTTCTAAAATTTGCATAATTACTCTACAAATATTATTTGTCTTATGCCTATCATCAAAAACTCTAAATGCAATAACTCTTTTTTGAATATTCCAATCATCATCTATCCAATGACATATTATATTCATATAAGAATTAATTTGCCAATAATCACTTCAAATATCTCTACCTGTATGCACAGGTTCATTAAAATTCATAAAAAAAAAGGTTTGTAAGTCTTTTTTTCCTTTTTTATAAAGATTTTTAATTTCGGGTTTAAATGTATTTCGAGGAACACATTTTGCTTGTAGAGTATATGTATTTTGTATAAATTGATTAAAAGCAAATCTTCCACCAAAACTAAATGATAAATGTTAAATGAAAACAAATTTACCTAATTCTTCATTATAAGTATTTTCATTATAACGAAATAAAGAAGAAGTTTTAAGATTGGCGCACCCGAAAATTTATTGTTGGTTGGTGTCAATTCTCACTTTGGTTGGATGTCTCAACCTAATATGCCAATTAAATGTTCTATACCTTGTCCACTTGTATATTTGTATGTTTTATCACAATGTTTACAAACTAATCCATACCTTTTGGACATTCCTCAAATTTTTCAACTTTCATGAAGTGATCACATATGTTGAATGCACCCTAAATGCACCCTCCCGCTCCTTTTTATTGACATTTCTTCAGCACTGGTAAGAGGATAAAGACTCTCTTGCATATGGACTTGCTTCATATTAGGGAAAATGCTAATTTCATCATCTACATCAACTCCCTAATCTGCATAATCACGAGGATCAAGATAATCGGATTTCCCCATTATGCTTTTGCCTTTGTCACTAGCTCTACCTTCACTTGCCTTTTTTTTTTTAGACTTGTGAGAATTTGATAGAATTGAGAGCTAGAGAGAATTTGAGAGAATTTGTGTAAAAAAATGAAAGATAAAAGGGTATTTTTAATTTTTTTATCATACAATTTTTAATTTTTTTATTTGGCCGTTGGCATCCAACAGCTTTGAATTGCCGGTTTCAAGCCGGTTTTGGTTCCACATTTTATAGAACCGGAACCAGACCCTTATGGTCACGGGCTGGTTCCAGTTCGGAACCGCCGAACCAGTCAACAGGCCAGTTCTAGGCCCAAACCGGCCCGTGGCCATGCCTACCAAGAGGCTTCATCCTCTGTATTGCAGTCCCAATTTCATATCCATCAAGGGATATGGTTCTGATAGAAAACTAAGTTTCATTACAGCCACTGATCGAACAAGATAACAATGTCTCAGGAGTCAACCGGAGAGTCATAAAGTTGGAAAGCTCAGCCTCCAGCTTCAATGGCAACACTTCAAGGTTTTACATTGCATAAGGCCAGGAGACATAAATAAAAGGAGTGATTGACTTATGTCAGTGCATGTTTGATGTTTGTGACCATTTGGGTTCTTATGAAACAAGTATTCTATTCATAAAGGAGCTTAGAGAACTTCTTGATGACGATAACAAACCCAGAAATGTGGCAAAAGATAGGTACTTATGACGAAGTTACTTAAGAAACTTATAGCAGACCAGGTCAAATCCAAGTCAACTGTTTGCTAACTGGAGCTTAATTGGAGGAAGAGCTTACAAAAAGCTCATGCTGCATATAGACAATCAAATCCAAGTAATTGTTTGCCAGAACCTTAAAAAATTATGTAACTTTTTGGACATATTATAGAGTTGTTTGGGTAGTTAGCGAGAAGAAAGCACAACAAAAGAAGTTCCCAAGCCTATTTGAAAAAAAGAGAAATCAGTAAGTCGTGAGAGATGACTTCCTGGAATGGACATTACGTTGGAAGCATCCTAAATTCTTTGCCTCGAAGAAGAGAAAGTAGTAGCAGCAGCATCACTTGAGAACCTCAGCAATGGGACTCAGTAACTATGCTTCTTTCTAGGGGAGCAACACCATGGCTTGAGCTTTTGCCGCACCACAATAGTAAATGAACATTAACATCTAAAGGAGATGTGCTTAACTGCGAATATATTAAAATTGCTTAAGTACATCTCTACAAACTTAATCGATCTAATAAGAGAATTAAAGTAAATGTCTTTGTAGCAGACAAAAACAAAGAAAACTTTCACCGTAAAAAGTTGATTAATAAACTAAATTTCGTTCATAGGATAATTGCTTATGATCGTCTTGAACTTTGACATCATTACACAATAGGCTTCGATCCTTTGAAATGTTATGGAAAATATTTAGGACCTTCTTAATGTGAATAATTTATTATTTGTTGTTGAGACCTATAATGTCATTTTCTCACATAGTATCATGAAAGGAACGATTCTTGTGAAATTGTCACTTGATGTTTATACCGTTATCTATATGTATATATTGTTGGACATGCATTTTATAGTTCTGTTTATCATTTTGAACTTCGATAAAAATCAGAAGTTTCAATAGCTCTATAGCGTTTCATATTTATGATTCGATTAACTAAACCGAAGTGATCTCTTTGGACCAATTTATCTAACTTCATAATATCAATGGACAGATTGAAAGATTAAAGGATGCACCTGATTTGCTTATGTAATTTTTGTTAACAATTACAAATAGCATCAGGATTGAAGGAAGAACAAGAATTTGTGCCGTAAGTTATGATTAGTCCCAAGGCATTGCTTCATAATCACATAATTTTGGGATTCTCCAATTACATATTTTCTACCACATTTTCTCTTTTAATTAACTTTGCTTAACCACGTTGAGGAAAAAAATCATAAAAAAATATCTTTTTTATTATTTTTTCAACATGTTTATTTTTTTATTATTTATTTCATCAGGAAAAGGACACTTTTGGTGCCAAAAATTGTGTACGAAGATTATTTTGGTGTCAAAAGTTTCAATCGGATCACTCTAATACGAAGTTTTTGAAAAAAAAATGATCGTTTTAGTGCCAAGTCCGATTTGGTTTGCCAGAAAACCGACGTGGCCAAATTTTATTAATATATGACACTAACGTGGCACGCCGGAGGTCTACCATAGCATTTTTTTAAAATTTTAATTTTTTATTTAAAGTATTTTGAAAATTAACCTAAATTTTTTATTTAAAAAAAGCTAAAAATTATACTAAACAAAGGATAACATCAGGCAATTAGGGTTACTGTAACCTTCGCCGCAAACAAGGGTTGCCAAACCTTAACCAGGGGCTGGCAACCCTCACCTGCCACAAACGAGGATTGAGCAAGGGTCGCTAACCCTCGCCTAAGCCTAGTCGAGCTGGCTATAATCGCGTCTACATCGTCATTGTCATCAACTGCACCTTTCCTGACCATGTCGTTAAACCCAACAACTCTAGCGAAAAGCTGCTCCTCCTCACCACAACCTAGATCTAGGTGAGGGAGGCTCTCATCTACAGCCGATGGGGGCTCGTCGACCCTTGATTAGGGCTCAACGACCCCTGCTAGCTATGGCCCACCATCGCCGCCCATTGCTAGTGATGGTGGGGGGTGGGGACGAGGGCTTTCAAGCCCTCACCTCTTAGTATTGATTTCCTCCTCTTCTTCTTTTCAAAAAAAAAAATATTTAAGATTTTTTGTTACATTTTAAAGCTTATTTTAATTTTACTTTTAATAATTTTTTTATTTCAAACGAATTTAAATTTTGGCTAATCTTTAAATTTTAATTTGATTTATTTTAATTTATTTTAAAGTACAAAAGTCCGTGAAATAGCCCACATGGACTTTTTTTTTTCTTAAAATGCCATTTTGCATTAAAAATTATTTATTAATTACACATGACACTTTTGGACTAAATAGGCACCAAAGTGATCATTTTATCTTCGACTTAGTACTAAAGTGATTTGGCAGAAACTTTTGGCACTAAAATGATCTCCATACACAATTTTTGGCATAAAAAATGTCCTTTTCACCTATTTCATCTAAGTTTAAAAGATATGAAAATTCATCTTATCCTAAAAATCATGAAATTTAATTTCCTAAGCTATGACATTATTAAATAATGTGGTATTCAATTAAAACTGTTTCTAAGACTTAATTACCGACTACGATCTGTATTTTCCTACCATTCTTATTTTCATCTTTTCATTTACTTATTTCTATTGCTTTTTTAATTTTAATTTCTTTTATCTCTTTTTCTTTCCCTTTCTCAGTCCGTCTCCGATTTGCAAATGAGAACGAGGTACTTCGTGCTTCCAAGCCAGAAAACAGGGCAGAACAGAGGAGCTTTGCGCGGTGGTGGGAGCACCGGAAATCGATGGGCGACGGCTGATTTAGGGCGATTGAGAACAACGAAGAATCTTTTATGAGCTCTCCGCTTCTCGCGAAACCATGCTCTGTTTTTCGTGACCGAGCCTCCCCTCCCTATCACCGGATGCGTGAAGGTCCTGGAAGTGTAGATGTAGACTGCGAATGGGGATCGAACTAGAGCGTGGACGTCCGGGAAGCGTTGGCGATGATGATCGGAGCCGATGAAGTGGGCTGACGACAATTCACTCAATTCTATTTTCCAAAACATTTTTCCAATGGGATAACAAATTCCGGGGAATCGAGTACACGCGTGATTAAAATCAAGTTGCCGGTTGACAAATTCGGAGGCTGACAAGAATTCGTGCTCAAATCGGAGATTTTGAAATCACTCGTCCAACTGGGGAGTAAGAACTCAACGGTCACATAGTTGCCAGTTGCCCAAATATTTCCTGATTTGAAACTCGTATTTCACTGATGATCCGAGCTGCACTCAGAATTCCCAATTAGAAAGTACAAATTGAAATCCCCACGCGTCTTTGTTCTTCCCCCCTGTTTCTGTCTCTCTCTCTCTCTCCTTCGTCTCTGTCGATCTCTCCAAAAACCCAGAATCATCTTCTCTTCATCTCTCGGCGAGATGGGCATTCCAGTGGCGACGGTCTATGTTCAGTCCACAGATTGTCTTTCAAAGAAGGAAAGAGAGATGGAACTCGATCTCTCATCTCTTCATCTCTTGGCGGATGTAGCTGCATTGGTCTCCGAGGGAAAGCTTAGTCTCCCTTCTTCCGTCTTTGATCTTGATGCTAAGCAGAAGGTGACGGTGGTGACCACCACTTTGGGGCCAACCTGTGTTGGATGGATCGTCAGAAAAAGGAGAACGCCTCGAGCGCGACGGCTGACATCCCGCGCCCAGAAGTCGAATTCCGGTCCACTTCTTGTTGTGCAAAACAAGAGGCAAGAAACTTGGCGAGGTCTCGCTGACAACTGCAAGAAGCGGCCACGTGCATTCGATTCCACCGAAACCCATGAAGCGGATAGGGTTTCCAGAAACCCAAGAGAACTCAGAAGAAAAATCTCGGGTCTTTAATCGACCAAGCGAATTACCGACAATCTTCATGGACAAAGTACTGGAGATGTGTGGCCGGGATGTGAGGCTTGTGGTGGAGAAGCAACTCTCTGCCACCGATATGAACCCGGGCCAAAGCAGGCTCTCCGTACCCACGTCGCAGGTTATCACAGAATTTTTGAGCGACCAAGAGATCAGAACTGTGGACAGTAAGGAAGGCATTAAGGTTTCTCTCGTTGACCCCTGTCTCGAAGTACATCACGGATTGCAACTCAAAAAGTGGAGTTACTCGAGCAAAACCTTTCTTATGTGTTGACCAACGGTGGAACGCGGTTGCGCATCCGCACAAGCGGAATGGACTCAAAAAGGATGGTCTCGTCCAGCTTTGGTCTTTCAGAGTCGATGGCAACCTTTTCTTCTGCCTCACGAAGGTTGAAGAAGCACGCGTCGAAGGCAGTGTGGCTCCTCTCAGGAGCGACCGTCATTCTTTTTCGGGAAGTATTTCATGAATGATCTCTGAGTCAAGTGATTTTTGCGGTACATATCTAGTTAAATTCAAATTCTTTGTACATTTCTTAAAATTTTGGGTCAATTTCATATTTTCTGTTATTAAGGGATAGTTGTTTTGGAGTCTCGAGCAAGTTAGGAAGTAATTTCATATTTTCATGGATCAACCGTGGTTGCCGGTGATCTTTTGACACAGAATTTTATTGTTCTCGAGTTCTTTTGTTTTACTTTTGTTGAATTTTGCATTCGTTATGTTTCAAATTGCAAGTGTACATAGTTACAGAAGGCATTATGCAGTGTCTCGAAAATCCTCTGTTTTATCAGACAATAGTGCAGAACTACTTTAATTCCCAAGAGGCTTCATTCTCTCTGTTGCAGTCACAATTTCATATCCATCATGGGATCTGGTTCTCATAGAAAACTAAGTTCCATTACGGCCACTGTTTGAACAAGATGACATTGTCTTAAGGAGTCTCTCACAGATTCATAAAGTTGGAAAGCTCTGCCTCCAGCTTCAATGGCAACACTTCACAGTTCACAGGTTTACATTGCATAAGGCCAAGAGACATAAAAAGAAAAGGAGTGATTGACTTATGTTGGTAAATGTTTGATGTTTGTGACCATTTGGGTTGTTAAAAAACAAGTATTCTATTCATAAAGGAGCTTAGAGAACTTCTTGGTGATGATCACAAACCCAGAAATGAGGCAAAAGGTACATAAGAGGAAATTACGTAAGAAAGTTGTAGCAGACCAGGTCAAATCCAAGTCAACTGTTTGCTAACAGGAGCCTAATTGGTGGGAGAGCTTACAAAAAGCTCATGCTGCAATAGGCATTCAAATCCAAGTCAATCGATTGCCGGAACCTTACAAATTATATAACTTTTGCGGACATATTTTTGAGTTGTCTGAGTGGTTATCGAGAAGGAAGTATAACAAAAGCAGTTCTTGAGCCTATGGAAAAGGAAGTGCACCATCGAAAATGGAGAAATCAGTAAGTCGTGAGAAATGGCTCACTAGAATGGACATTTAGATAGGAAGCATCCTATACACTTTGCCTCGAAGAAGACAAAGTAGCAGCAGCAGCATCAACTCCAGGCTTTATAATACTTCTCCTATTTGGAATATTCGACCATGTCTTATGTTCGGGAACCTCGGCAAAGGGACTCAGCAACTCTGCTTCTTTCTGGTGCAGCGACACCATGGCTTGAGATTTGCTACAACCGATGCATCATCATTCACCATATGAAGTATCTTCTTTATTGCTCCCACAATCTGCCAAAGTAGAAGTTAATAGGTAAGTTCTTTATTGCTCCCACAATCTGCCAAAGAAGTAGTTAATAAGTAATCGCCATTTAGACAGCAACAGTGATGAACAAATCAAGTATACCAGAAACAAAGGGCAAGTATGCCTATGCCTGGAGGAAATGCTTGATAGAAACACTACGGGTAGGTATTCTATTTCAAGTTAGTGGCCCAAGATCTCAATATCTCCGAGTTTTTCAAAGTAGAAATTTCTCTCCTCAAGACTATCCACGCATGGCCTCAATTCTATTATCTGCAGCATATGTTCCGTTTTCATCCTGATCAACATGACGTAGAGCCTCTCTAACCCACTTGGAGGTCGCCCTATCTCCAACATCAACAGATATGCATCTTAAAAAAATGAAACCAACATAGATTTTAACTTCTATTCGCAAAGAAAATCGAATAAGCATGGCAGAAGAGACACTACCCTCGTTACTAAGTTAGACAACCACACAGGAAGGCCCCTCTTTATCCTTGATCATCCTAGTGTCTACGGAGTTGGAAAATCCGGAATGCTCCATGATTGCCGCATTTGATCAAACAGTTCAACTGCAGGCCCTTTGGTTCAAGGCATTGTTTCAGACCCATCGACTTTTCACCTCGTCCCTTTCTTTTCCGATGTAATCCCAAATGAAATCACAAGAAACTTCTGCAGAAGACCCAGCCATTTCCGCTTCAGAAGGGCAAAAACTTTCCTCTCCAAAGCGCCCCAAAGAAACCCGAGCGCAGTGGCATCTCCATGGAAATGAAGAGGAAATCGCAGAAAATGTGCACTGCACGTGCTAATGGAAAATGTAACTGAGTTTTATCGGCAGTAACAAAATGAAAGTTCAGAGGCCTAATGCGTAAGGACTAAAAAGTTCAGAGACAAAAGTGTTTTTACTCATGAATTTGGACGAGTTTTGTAAAATAAGAAGGAAGTTGGGTATTCCACTACTTACGAAAATATATTCGGCACCGAGTGCAGAGGCCGGTAAAATATGAGTCTATATAAGACCCAGCAATCCTCACAAACCAGTTCAATTCAGACACTTGATCCGTGCGAATCATCGGCGAGATTGAAAAGGTGATCTCCAAGAGAAAATTGACTTTGCTTTCAGTCACTGCAAATTTGTGCTTTGCTAGCCACTTATCATCAAACTCTTGCAAATTCGGCCAGTCTCGGATTTGGCCCCCACCAACGCATTTGCACGATTTGAGTGACTAAACAGAAAATAACATGTGAAAGAGAGGAGTTTCGATTGAAGACTTGAAGTTACAATAACAATTACTTCTTCAGGTGCAATTCTTTGGAATTCAAATGTCCATGAAATGAAGCTATTTACAGTGGTAATCATAAGAAGAACCATCCCCCAATGTGCTCCATATTCCTTCCTCCTCCCTCCTTCTGTAACCACCCCCAGGAAGAAATACGACACAATTATGTGAACCCAGAGCGATCCCCGCAGAACTCAAATGACGATCAACTTTGCACCTTTCTGCAAGTATTTCCTCTGTCCCGGGCTTCAAGAACTGCTGACGAGCTCGATGCCACCACTGCTTCCCATTGAAGAATATTTACTGGGAGGGTTCTGGTGGTCTGACGGGGGAAGATGCCTCCATTGCGATCCCGCACTTGCCAAAGTAATTGTTTTTCCAAGTTCCTCTCCATCTTGATGTATCCCCTCTCGCCCCACTCCGCGCCCCATGAGTTCCTCACAAGCCAGTAATCAAGCACCATGCTTCCTCCCATATCCGACTGCGATCACACCGTGGTCCAATGCAGTTCCACATTCGCCGTAAACACGCCCTGCAGAATTTCAGCAGGGTTTAGGTCAGTTATTAAAGGCATTATGCTTTGTCTCGAAAATCCTCTGTTTTATCAGAAAATTCTGTAGAACCCAACTTAATTCCAAGGAGGCTTCATCCTCTGTATTAGAACCAATTTCATGTCCATCATGGGATCCGTTCTGATAGAAACTAGTTTCATTACAGCCACTGTTGAACAAGACAACAAAGTCTTTAGGATCACTCACAGATTGATAAAGTTGGAAATCTCTGCCTCCGCTTCAATGGCAACACTACGGTTGATGAGCCACAGCCTTCTTCAGGCTCTCTCGTCAAAGGCCGGAACATCCTCGTACCCGTCAATGGTCACGACCTTTGAGTTAACCTGAAAGTTTTATTTTGCAACGCCAACAATTAGAACATACAAAGCCCGAATCCCCGCAAAACCCAAATCCAAAACTAGAATAATGTCAAGTTCAACAACTTGCGAAATGAAAAGGACTTGCAAGTACTGACCCCGACGCATCACAGGTTCCATCGACTCCTGTGTAAGGGTATCTGTTCGTGTCAGATGCCGCATTGTCTATGATGAACTGGAGGCATAGTCCTGAGCCCACCATGCAACCGCATCTGGAGCAAGGTCACAATCCACAAGCTCTTGCTCGGAGAGCGATATGAGCTCGCGGTGGACGATCTGGTTGATTCCTTCACTGCAGCTATGGTAGAGAAAGCCCATCAGCTTCCTGTAAAGATCAGGGAGGGAACAAAATCAGGTTCTAGCTGATTATCACACTGAGGATGATCAACTACAAGGCGATACATCGGGTAGGTCTGTAGGGCAGAAGCATGTATGATTTAATGCCAAAGAGGACGTTTTTATTATTGTTGCTATCCATGCTTAATTCATTAGTCAACTGTATGATGATTGGTTCACATGGGTCGTGTAAAACTTATTTGAGTATAACGCACCAGTGATGTGAGAAGTAGCTTAACTGTGCGTGGGGCTTTTAATGTGGCTATTAGTCTATCCATTGTTGTGTTTTGGTACTTTTTCTCGTTTTTTCACAGGGTTATTATCTTTATTGTTGGGCTAAGTGAGAGAAAATTGCTGCAAGAGACTAAGTAAAAGTGGGGAACCTTAATTTCTATACTCCTTTGGGGGGCTCAGCCTAACGTCTAGACGTCATACTACCATTCTGTTTGTTTTTTTCATAGGGCAACGTGCAAACTACGCTCATCAATCTACAAGTCACATGCTTATCGTTAGCGCCAAACGCTAATAAGACTTCCCAAATTACGTAACTCGCTCGCGCCTCACTGAGATCGATAACATCTGGCCGAGGCAGTAGGTGGATAAAATCATCTTTTTTGGTGCTCGTGGTTGTGGCAGAATCGAACTACAACTAGTATTCTACGGTATCAAATCAGGTTTGGGCGATCAATCTCTGACGGAATATACAACTGGAGAGCTACGCTCAAAGTAGATTATAGCTTACGATTTTCAAATTCATCAAAGCACAGGCTATTTCGAGTGCGCTGTTCGAATTCATCGATGTATAACTTTGTCAATTCCATTGTAAAAATATGTGCAGAAAGGGTATACTGAAATTTACGTATTGACCACTTCTGGCATCTGACGATATTGCAATTGCAGCCTAAACCGATTCGTCTAATGGGTGATTTGGCACATTCTCCAGCAGAAAGTCAAAGAAGATAGGCTAAAAGGATTATAAAGCGGGAAACGTTCATTCCAAGAAAGCGGAATATTATCGCGGATTGGGGGGAAAAGCTAGAGTATGGGTTATAGATGCTGAATAGCATGCAATGGGCTCCTGGTCTCTTGTACTGCACACAATTAAACCGGCCCCCGGGACGGCGTCCAATCGACTGGCGGCCGCTAACATGTCGTCGGGTGCGGTGGCGGCGTAGCGGTCGCTTATCGCGGCGCTTAGGAGGGGCCTCTGCGCCAACCTTGGCGCATTGGGGTCGGTCCTCGTGACCGAGGTGTAGGTGGCGCGCGGTATCCTCCTAA
>JAGVVM010008243.1:0-30579 GCA_019149425.1 Psidium friedrichsthalianum | reverse complement strand
CCACTACACAGAACCTAGGACGACCCGAAAGCTAGATGACGACGGATAATAGCGTCCCAGCGTCCCGCCCCCTCCTTCTTCTCACCTCTCTTCCTGCTTCTCCCTTCTCTTCTTCTTTTTCCTCCCTCTCCTTTTTCTTCCCCCCCCCTCTCTCTTCTCCCGAGCCCCCTCCCAGATAGGCGCGGACTACGGTCTCTTCCCTCCCCTTTTTCCCCTCTTTTTCTCCCCCCCGTTTTTTCCTCCGCTCCGTTCCCCGCCGCTGTGCCCCGGACCGGCCACCCGGTTGCAGGCTCAAGCCCCCTTCCATCGTGCGCACGCAGGCCAAACAAAAGCCGCAGCAGCAGCCAAACAAAGCAGCAAGGGAACCAGCCGACAAAGGACACGACACGGCAAAAAGCAGAACGTGACAAGGGGCATCAAAAAGGATCACCGGGGACAGCAACAAGCAAGCCACAGCGGGAGGAGAAGACAGAGAGCTCGAAGCAGGAGAGATCACGAAGCACCCAGAACATTCCAATAGACAGGACGCCTGAAGGTGAGTTGCAACCTCGGCCATCCAGGTCGCAACAGAATGGCCAGCAGCAGAACCCCCAGGATGTGCACAGGCACCAGCAGTGGCAGAGCCAGCAACAGAACGAGCATGAAGAACCTCCAGATTGGAGCCACGAAGACAGCAAAGTAGTGGACTTGAGTCACAGCTATAACAACAAGACAGAGCCAAAACCATTAGCCAAAAATATCAGGCGGCCAACTCCCAGCTCCGTTGCACCCGTCTATTGCGCGTGTGTATCCTCAACCCGGCTTTAGCGAGAAGGCTTTATCCTTAACCGCTTTCAACAAAGGTTTCTTCATGGACATCACTAAGATAGGACGTGCTGGAATATGATGTCATTCTTTCCTTCCATATGAGGGTGCAAAGTGCTGCAAAGGAGAATCGGGGCAAGTCTCATGATTTCCTTCCTATAGTCTGTTGTCTCTATTAAACCGTTTCTTATTCTTAACGGTACCACCCAGCAGCTTATATGAATACTGTGAAGATCATGAGGCTTACGGTTTATCATGAAATATGCGGTCAGAATCTCCATAGTAGCCAATGCCAAGCACACTACTAGCCAAATACAATCAACTTTTGTGTCAAAGTATCACCAGACCTGCATGAAACAAATCCCCAATAAATAGAGAGGACTGAGCAACAGAGGTTAACTAACTTATCAAAAGACAATTCTAATGAGACATCATGCTATCGATGCAAAAACCAATCACGCTCTCAGTTACAAACATCATCAGAATATATTATTGGACATAAAAATGGGGAATTTTGAACATGTGAAGATGGCTCAAATTCAGAATGCAATAGATGGAGCTTACTTTATTATTATTGGAATCAAATTGGTCTCGATTTTTTCCTATTTCACAACCCGCACACCCGACAAACATAACCGATATCGTCCTTGAGAAAAAATGAATGGTCCACAGTCCTCAATCTCTTCACTTGAAATTGTCATCAAGATGAAGGATGCTTCCCGGTTCTCTATATCTTCAGCTATATCCTAACAAAAGCAGATTGAAAAAATTACTCAGCTGGATGAATTGCATATGAGGCAAGTGTGTGGTAAGCACATTATGCTCTAAAAAGGGGAGGAAAACATTTCCAAAAGGTTCTTGAGCATGTAAGACATCGAATAAATCAAGTTAGTTTTATAAACAGCCAAAAAATGAAAAAAAAGAAGGGTAAGGATAGTTCGACAAATCAGCTACAGATTCAGACACCGCAAATAATCGGCACTGCTAATAATCCCTTCTATTCAGTAAGCACAATGTAGCAAACCAATATTACTGTCCCAGAGTCCAACTCACTGGGGCATGTTCAAGCACTATTGTGACAGAGGAGAAACAGCAGAAGGATCATAACTTAAAATACCAAGAGTTCTTCAAATAGCACGCATAGGATCAAATAAGAGCATATGCATTTCATGCTTTACAGTTTAAACTGAAACTCATAATTTCATCTCCCCAAGTGACAACTTTGCAGCACACATGCTTCTTCAGCAAGATTAAATCCTTAATAATCTTAGATCAAACTCAGCAGCAATGTTCCATATTACAGAAAAGAAATGCTCCATTTCCTCGACTTCCTTACACCTCCTAGATAACATAAATAATACAGCACCAGATGGAACGTGATTTAACAATGTCAAACAAAAAGCAAGCTGAAAAATATTTGAATTGTCACTAAGAAGGGAGGACGAGAATTGCCACAAGAAGCTTCATGGACATTTTGATAGGTATGAGTCTCAATGAAGAATTAATCATCTACCTTTGAACATTCCATGCCATTGTCATCTCAGTCCAGATATCCCCAAGACCATCATCAACAACCTTTGTTATGTTATCATCTTCATGTCTACACCCACGTATACGCCCTTGTCTTTCTCAGTTTCAGTTTCAGCATTTAGAAGCCCATCTCCTGAGTGATGTTTCTGTAATTTTTAACCTGAATACAACATACACAAAATCTTATAGGCAGGATAGCAATTAGGTAAAAAAAACACACGGCAACATGAATTTCCATATGCAAGAAGATTCTAGGTCTTAAAGTGGCCATATATACAACATGAAGGGGAAAGGCCTACTCAATGCAAATTTTAACAGGAAAATCAGGAACTTTTTTCTAGAGTAGGAAAAAGCATGTGAGCAATTTCGGAGGATGCAAAAGCTTAACATAATGTAGTTCAAAAGTCTATTTTTGCATTCTATCTTCTGATACTCCATCAAATATCATTAACAACAAAAGGAACCACAGGAAACACAACACAATACAAATGGCAGTAGCAAAACGTGCAAACATCAATATAACACTACAAATATAGTATTCAAGATGGTCAAAGAAGAGATGCAAATCATTTATGTAGTTGACCATGAGTTAAAAACACACACATATATGTTCTTGTTCAGCAACCAAACAAGACAACATTACAATTTCCAATGCGCTAACTTTTTCTATGGTATGCAAATCAATGCTTTGAAAATCGAATGCATGCTCAGCCAGTGCCCCTGGAACACTCCTTCACATGACCCATTCATATAGATTTAAGGAAAACATGCCCCATGAGCCAAAAAAACAAGGTTTCATACTAAAAAGTACAAGCAAAGATCAACAGCAAAGGGTTCTTAAGCCTCATTTTAGAATGAGTAAGCTTCTATGGATCTTAGTCATTGCCTCAGTAACTCCACTGAAACCGAGAAGATGCATTTTTGACAAAAATCCAGCCACTTTGTGTGACAGAAGAAAAATGCAATCAATAATCATCAAATAGACAAATGCATGTTCTGGTGAAATATACTTCTTTTCTTCTCATCAAAGCTTGAGCGGACATGTGCTACTAGACAAAGATTAAGAACCAGCAGCCACTAGAGGAACTTAAAGTGTCCCATTTCATTCAGGAACATGTAGCCAATGGGTACACAATGCATAAGGTGAAGATGTCCACTTATTAGCAGAAATGTACATCTAGTTTTCGGAAGTAAAGACCTGCTGAGCATAACCAATTGATGTTATGTAAGAACATGCAACACATGCCATCGAGCAAAATTGAATCACAACAAAAAGAACAAATTTGGGACTACTTCCTCCACTAGCTCTAGGAAGGAGGAAAAGAGGTGGAAGGAAAAGGTGGAGGGGAAATATGGGAGCTAGAGTGGAACATTCCAAGGTTTGGAAGAACAAATGGAAAGTAAGGACAGACATTTTACTTGGGACAAACACAGAAATCACTCCAAGTTGGATAGAAAAGTGGGCCAACACCCTAAAAATCTCCAACTTTAGCTCTTGTCCTAATTCTACCTTTTGTCTCATAAAAATTCTCTAACTTTAGGTCTAGTGCCAAATCTATCTTGAACTTTTTTTGTCCCACAAAAAATCCCCAACTTTAGATCCAATCTCAATTCTACCCTAAAATTTTTCTTTGTCTCATAAATAACCTAGAACTCTAGGTCCAGTACTAATTCTAACCTAAACTTTTATTTTTGTCTCATAAAATCCTAGCTTTAGGTCTAGTTTCAATTTTAATCTAATTTTTTGTCTAATGAAAAACCACTAACTTTACTTGAGTCCTAAATCTGCCTCCATTAACCCTCCGTCAAAATCTCCCTTAGTGATTTTGTGATCGGTCTTCGATCTCTCATGCTTAGGAACGTTTCATCTCTTTCGGTTGGAGAGCTTGCGCTCGGGATGCTCGAATAGCTCATGTTGGGAGTTTTCCATTTCTCGGTTGTCAATGAGAAGCTTTGAATGGAGGGTGAATGGGGGCAGATTGGTGATTCAAGTAAAAGTTTGCAGTTTTTTATGAGATTGTAAAAATTTTAGGATAAAATTGGGACTCCACAGTACAATTGGGATACGACCTAAGTTGGGAGTTTTTCATAGGAAAAAAAAAAAGTTTAGGGTAGAAGTGAGACATGACTAAAGTTGAGGATTTTTTATAGGACAAAAAAAAAGTTAGGGAAGTATTGGGACTTGACATAAAGTTGGAGTTTTTTATGAGACAAAAGCTAGAATTGGGACAAAAGTTAAATTTAGAGGTTTTTTTAAGGTATTCGACCTAGAAAAGTGATAAAAAAAAGCAATTGAATTTACTTTTTCACTTGAAACAAACATTTTCAATGGACTTTCTTCTGACCAACCATTTTCTCCATGCATTTTCGTTTCCCCTATTTTCCCTCCATCCAAGCAAGGCTGCAAGAAAATTACCTCCACCTCCAATTTCAGCCCTTCCTCATTCATCCTTACTTTTCTCCAATACACAGGGTAAAGTAATTGTATAAAAGTTTACGAGAGATCTTGCCCTTTTTATTATAGTGCTTTGTGATTTGTAAGTACCATGGCATGTCATGGTCAATTATGGTCCTCTTTTGATGCAGGCAAGATCATACAGAAAGGGCAAGATCTCTCATTAATTTTTATACATGCACTATAACATGCCACTGCTCTTACCAGCTAAAAAATATTGACATGCTGTAAAAGTTTCCATACAATATTGTCCTTATATTAATTTAAAGTATGTGTACGTTAATGAAATATTACCGCTATATCTCCCACAGGAAATTGCCCAGCAACTCCTGCTAGTGTCGCCAAGAAAATCTGCTGAAAAGGATATGAGGGTTTCCAGTTTGTATGGTCTGCCTCATCTGAATCATCAAGAATTAGAACAGGTTGTGCTGCTTCTGGAGCATCATTTCTCGCATCATCATCATCCAAATTAATAATATTATGATGCCCAGAATTTGCAGCCGGTTCCCCAGTAAGGTTTGAGGCCTCCTTTCTCGGGTTTACCACATAATTTAACAAATCATTTCAAAGATTAATGAGAGGAGTCAAGTACTGCATCTTCTGGAAAATCAATGCTTCTACATCCTTTGTGACACTGCCATATTGACCACAATCCACCTTGTCCAGCATACGATGGATTGCAAAAGGATCAGAGTAGTCAACAACACCGAAGAAGTTTTACCCTTTTCCTCTTCAGATACATTAAAAATAGATCTGAAGGAGGATGGTCTCCGCTGATCGTTTCCATCCTCAGAGATTTCATTTTCTTATGCCCTCCGGAGTACCTCCTGTTCAAGATAAAAGACAGTATGATGAGAAACATTCGATTGATACGACCACAATAGACAAAGCTTGGAAATCATTTTAATTTCATTGAATCGAAATATACCTCCATTACAAATATTATCAAAAGAAAAAATGAAAAGTGATTAAGAGATGTACAGGAAATTGCAACTCCACCACAATTGGAAAAAGAAAACAGCAACAGCAACAGCAACAGCAGCAGCAGCAGCAGAGACAGCTCCTTTTATCCTCTTATTCTCTCAATGTGTTAAGTATGAAGTCCCCATGACAGTATATCCAAAAGCATCTGCAAACCTATTTAGCAGTCCTATAGACATGTTCTTAGTTTTCCCCTTCCCACTCTGAACCACTTCCCCATCACCAAATCACACCTACTCAGAGAAGCATCCTGCTATCATCAATATACAAAGACCACCACAGCCAAGTTCCTCCCCTCCCTTTCTCGATTGGAGCCACTCCAAAATTTTCACAGTCTCATTTCTAATAATTCTTCTCTTAAACAGTAATAGATCAATTGAAACTGAAAAATTCTGGTCTCAAACATCCTTGTTCTATGTACAAGCCAAAAGTTGGCATGGCCAAATTTATCGCAGCAAAAGAAAATTTTCAACTTACACTTGAGCTGCCTCATAGAGAACAAAGCTTCCAGTATACCCAACAAGGGGTGATTTTATACACGCATGCCATTTAATTTACAAATAGAAATATAGACATAACATCAACTTCCCTACGTTACAATACTTGAAGACCCATTTTTCTTTATATTCATATTACATTTAAGTCATATTCCTCTTGTCCACCGATGCAAATATGATTCATCAATCATATCTCATTTCAACTACATAATTACAACAAGCCAAGAGCTAGGGTCTCCACAATCTATTTTCATAATCTTTTCTAGTTGGGAACCACCTCTACCCCACCGGTAGGATGACCAAGAACCGATTCCGCCACAACCCACGCTTTAAGCAAGGGGCTGTCCACATTATTTTCGTTTCACTTACTGGTGCAACCGATGCCACAGAATTCTCGAATGCTACAGTCACACCAGATGCTCTACACTATGTTATTCATCAGGATTATATGTTATGACTTCCAAATCCATTGATTCGACAATTTAACTCAGTATGCTACTAAATGATGATGCGATAGAAAAGCAGTCAAGACTAAAAGCGCACAAACATGATATACGACAAATTTTCGATTTCCAAAAGGGAAAAAAAAAAGGCATACTCTTTCCAAGATTATAGATAAACCCGACCTTCCCATGAGTGTGCAACTTTCCTGGCCACCCTTTGTGCGCACTCATTAAAT
The DNA here is from genome assembly GCA_019149425.1 of Psidium friedrichsthalianum. NCBI lineage: Eukaryota > Viridiplantae > Streptophyta > Magnoliopsida > Myrtales > Myrtaceae > Psidium > Psidium friedrichsthalianum. The sequence goes on along the minus strand of JAGVVM010008243.1, from coordinate 23,633 downwards.
CAGTATGCACAAACAATTGCCATTCCGACAAAAGAGAGCGTTGGATTGACAGGCGGATTGTGTCAGCGAAAACCATTTCACAACATCCCCATCAAATATGAAAAAGATAAACAAACAAGTCGAAGCAATTGCAAGGGCGAAGAGTTTTCACGAAATGACCATCAGCAGAGGGGATGCAGGAACAAAGCTGAAGCAGAGTAATTGAGTGCTGAATGCCCAGGAAGCCCATGTACAACTACGACACGATAAGAAATCAGAAAACCACAGCCGCATCACACTCGAAGAATTATATCCATTCTTCGCGTACAACCGTAAATGCATACACGCATTCACGAGCAAGCAACGTTAATACATAAACTGAGAGAGAAAGAGAAAGGGAGAGAGTACCGTCTGCTGAACCGGAGTCGACGAAAAGGGCCTCGACATCTAAACCGAACTGCATCGTCCACTGAACAGAACCAAAAACCTCAAAAACAAAATGGTAATAAGTGGCCGAGAAAAAGAGTTCCTCCAGAAAAAAGGAATCAAAATGCAGTCACACGTCAAGAATGGCAAAGAATCAAGAAGCCATAGCCGCTGCAATGATCGCCCCAATGCGTCCTCCTTCGAGAACGATCGTAGGAGCCGACGACGCTGAAAATTTGGGCGGCGCTCGCTCACCTCTTTCACAGTGAAAAAGTAGAGTGCTTTGAGAAGAGGGAGGAAGAAGACGAGAGAGGGCATTGCTACTGTGTGTCGCGGGATGAGAAGCTCGCGCATTTTTACTGGCTGATGCGAGGGAGGTCGAAGCGACCCGATTGGCTAATGCTGAGGGTCCACAAGAGAGGTTGTGAGCAGGTGATCAATCGAGAGAATGGAGACCTCCCGGCCTTTTTCGCTTTTTCTCTGTATATTACGTAGTTGTCATAATTGGGTGGGCTCTTCGACCAAAAAAAAAAACAAAATCAATTGGTTGGGTTCGGGTAGAGCGGACTTAAGGATCGCGCCCGAAGATCCATTTATTTCGTCATTTTTTTAAATAATCGTTTGTACTACTCAAAATAATTAATAAATTTAATATATTTTCATTATGGATCACAATTAATCCTTGAATAATTTTTTAGCAAATAAAATTATTATTTATTTATTATTTAAGCAATATAAGCAATTATTTTTAGAAATTTTTTTTTCAAAATTATTATTTTTGTGAAATGAACTTAAATGTTTGTTTAAGCCCATCTATCATGAATTTTTGGTATACAAATCTTGCCATGCTTTGCTCAAGCTGCGATTGCATAGAACTTTCTCTCTTAATACGCCTGTCCAAGCAATACCCAAAAATATTTGGGGCCAAGCCTAAGCAGGCCTGTTGGCCGAAGCCCATGGTGAGGTCTACTTGTCTAATTTACACCTTAGAGTGGATTAAAAGGGAATATAAGCCTATGTTGTGTTTAGTCGTTCGGATTACTAGTTAGGATAAAACTAGATAGAATATGATAAGAAATTTAAGGATTTTATCATATCCTATTTAGTGTTTGGTGAACTACAAGTGTGAGGTCAGATAAGTAGAGATAAGGTGCAATTGAGAACGGCTTTATTTTGCTAAAATATTATAATGTTTAAGCAATTATTCAGTGATGAGTCTTGATAAATGAGTTATGTTAAGCAGAGATTTGTGTCATCTAAATTCGGGCACGACATTGATCGAGCAGACCCAGTAGAACTTGAGGTCTTGATTTGAAGTCGAATCTTTTGAAAATAACCTGTTGGCCTTACTTATTTTGTTGAGTGAGTAAACAATTGTTGAACAATTGAATTATTCAATCTCTTTTCATAAGTCGAAAATGTACTCATGTAGGTTGTCCAAGAAAACTACTTTGAAAATCAATGATCAATCTCAAGTTCTTTATAACATGTTGGAACCCCTTTGGAATGTTGGAAAGGTTCAAGCTAATAAAGAATAGGAGAGGCGATCTCATATCACGCTAAACCATCTATTTAAGAATGAGGTTGTGGAGATATTTGGCGATGCCACCAAAGACCCTAGCTTGGCATCGTCAGAGAGGTGGCCCCCTACTGGAGAGGCAGCCCAGCATGGTGAAGAGGCGGTATGACGCGGAGAAGAGACGGTGGTTGTGGAAAAATTTGGTTCTTTTCATGCTGCTCTCTTGAGTAATCCTATTTAGGCCTATTCCACCCTCTCCCCTTGGATATTTTTGTCTGAAATATGTCCCCTTTATATCTTTATTTTGTCCCAAACATCTACCAAACACAAGATAAGATAAAATATATCTTATCATGGGTTTTATCCAGACGGCTAAATACAACCTTAGGGTTTAGTGGCATTTTGAAGGACAAGCTTAATCCATATGTGCTTAAGCATAATAACAAAAGTGGAAGCTCGATTGAATGCTTTGAACTAGGGTATGCAAAGTAATCAACAATAGAAGCTGGCAAGGTTATTTGATACTTTTCGTTTATTTTTAAATCATAACACATTAATTCTTCTATCCCTAATTCTCAAAACTTCATTAGTGGATAACATTTCTGACTCTTTGTTTTTCTTGGTGAATAAAGGTGCCAGCTCATTAGGGGAGGGTCAAGAACTTGGGCGCTGTGTGATTGGTTCTAATAATTGTGATCCTATAACCTTTTTGATTATATACTTTTCTAACTAGCTCTCATAGGAATGAAATGCTTCATACTTGCGAGTTAGAAAAAATTACCTATGAGAAACATGAATAATCATCAACAATCGCTAGATAATATTTTCTTTCTCATAGACATGGAACTCTAGTAGTACCAAACAAATCCATATGCAATAGTTGTAGAGGTCTCTTAGTAGCAATATATGGATGGACTTGAAAGATGATCTGATTTGTTTTTCTAGGAAGCGTGCATTGTAAAAGCTACATTTATCGTAGTAATCTTTGATAGACCACGCACTAGATCTTTTGATGCAATCTTGAAAATGTGCTTCACATTGATATAACATAACTTCTTATGCCATAAATCACACTCTTCTTTGATAGACATTAGGCATTGCATTTCCTCAAGTTCAACATTCAACAGATAAATATTACAGTGTCATACTCGTGAAAGATTAAGTTAGATCCTTGTTGGTGCCAATGTACATGTTCCTTCGAAGTTGATCTTGTACTTTTATTGCACAGTTGACTTTTGCTGAATAGGTTGTATCCAAGTCTTGGACCAATGAAAAATCTTCAATGACCAATTTCCCAACCTGATGTTTCTTATACCAATAATCTTTCCTTTCATTTCCTCCGAAAGTGACATTTCCACCGTACACCTATTTTGCAATTCATGAGTCACATGTCATGTGACGTGAACATCATCTGTCCAAGTACCACTTATTCTTCTTTAGTATCACCTACAATTAAGAAGATTTCATGTTTTCTTGGGTACCCATACAAACTTGGGTCCTTTGCGTAGTTTTAGGTTTGATGTCATCTGCAGTAGATTATTTTGGCTTTATTTGCTCAACTGGATATGTTTACTTATAATGACTAGATTCATTGCAAACTAAGCAATTGCATTGCTTGCTAGTAGATATTGTGAATTGCAAGCAAAGTGATTTTTGTAAGATTGAAGAGATAGTATTTGTTTCAATTTGTTTTTGACATTTGGAAAATGATTCTTCTCTTCATGTTTCCTTTCATGTCCGATTCCAAAACTTGTCGTACTAAGGAACTTGAATAGATAGAACGTGAAGCATAGTTTTTGACTAAAGGAGAAATTTGTGCTGATCTTTGAAAATTTTTCTTTAGAGATTTACTTTTTCCTTGAGAAAGATCACGCTCATTTTGAGTAATGACTAGATTTTTCTACAGTTCTCAAGCTCATCTTTTCAAGAGAAGTTTGTTCAATGAGTTTTGAAACTTCCTTTTTTAGTTTTGAAATTCTTTTTGAGGCCTTTTTGTGTTCTACAAACATTTGTTTCAAGAAATCTTGCATTTCTTCATATTAAAGTTCAAAATCATTTATCTCATCTTCTTCTTTTCTTTTGATTTTTCCATAAGACAAAGATTTGCTTTGTTGTCGTTGCATAACTCACATTCGATGTACTCCATGTTCAATTTTAGGTGCTCTCTTCTTCTTTTTGAACCTTCTCATCTTTGTTTAGGAGTGGGCAATCAAAATTGATGTGCCCTGGTTTTCTGCACTCAAAACATACAATAGCTTTATCTTTATCTTACATTCTTCCTTTGCTTTGAAAGGTCTCTTTTCTTTTGAGAATTTTGGATTCTCACTTCCTCTGAAGTTTCCACCTTTCTTCATAAGAGTCTTGAACTTTCAAGTGAACATGGCCATTTCATTGTTGTCATCCTCTTCAGTAGATATCTCGCCTCTTGCATTTTCATCGTTAACATTAAATGCAATTACTTTCTTACCTTTGGACAGATTTTGCTTGTTTACGCTTTCAGCTTCATAGGACATCAACGTGCCAATTGTTGAAGAAAAATCTTATAAAACATTTTGATGATTTCCAAACTATCATTTAATATTTGATTTACCTTTGATGTGTAGATGTTTGATATATATGGCTAAGGATCGCTGTTGCCTATCGCTTGAACATCAAATGGTGTCTGAAGCATTTTGGTAAAAAAAACGTTGACGACCTCGAAAGATCTAGTCACCATTGTTTGATATCATATGTTGAAAGATCAGGTCAAACGAGTTGTATAAAGTCCAAACTTGATGATGTTTGAGAAATATTGGCTGAAGTAATCAAAACTTGATAGAAAAAGCCAACGGGAGAATTTTTGTCTTCTCAGGAATAGTACAACTACTCTGTTAGAGTACATCAGTATATGTCAGCAAGAAACAATACATCAACGCTTACATCAGTACATCAGTCTCTTTTCTAGTCTGATGTGAAAGAAAGCTACACCAATGTGAGGACAAGTTGTCCTATCTATCTTCAATGGCTCTTTTACTTCTTTGAAGTGGTTCAAATGGCTAGAATGCTGAAGGCTTTAAAAAGAGGAGCTTGTGAAGGCCAAAGCAGAACCAACCACTTGAACAGATTAAATATCCAAAGTTGTTCTACAATTAGTTCTAGTTTAAAAACTTAACTGAGAAAGATCTTGCGATAATCTGTAGCCTTATAATTATACAAAATCAGGCGTACATTTTTAAATAGTGAGACTGTATTAAGATAGTGTGATCTATCATGTGAAAGATCAACTCACGCACTATTTGTAACTTGTGAGAAAGTTTGCTAGTGCATTCCAACCTTTATTGTGGCTGTTAGCTGTGTAGAGTGGACGTAGGTTTGGTATATAAGAAGAACTACTATATATCTAGTATGATGATCTTTTTTATGTTATTACTTTGTTTGCACACACTCATACATTGTTGCGTGAAATATTTGCTTATGTGATCTTTTTATTATCACCTACTGTTTTTGCATTGTCTGAAAAAGTTCGAAATAACTTATACACCCCTCTAAGTTGCATTGCCCCAACACCTGTGAGTTCATCATGGTGATAGGTTGAATCTTTATAGTTTCTTGAACTGAGATTTTCACATTGATCCATTCCTCTATAAGTGCTCTAAGTAGCTTGTTTACTTTTTTAGCGTCTGTAAAAATCTTTCCTTGACTTGCTAAACCATTCACTATCTCAATGAATCTTGTGTACATTTCTCTTACTGTTTCATCTGATTTCATCACAAACATCTCATATCTGCCAAGTAGAATGTTCATCTTGATTTCTTTCACACAATTGGTATCTTCATAAATCATTTGGCTGCAATACCATATTTGTTTAGCTGAAACACAAGAGGATATACGATTAAACTCAGATGGAGACAAAGCACAATACAGAAGGTGTCTCGCCTTAGTGTTGAGAGCAGCTTTCTTTCCAATTGCTTTAAGATAAGCAGTTGTAAAAACAGTTAGATCGGCATTTCCAGCATCTTGTTGTCCAGCGACATTTGCGGTAGTAAGAGCAAAAGTAGGTGCAGTTGGACCTTCTACGCCATCTTGAATCACACGTTATGTATCTTGATCACAAGTGAACATCCTATTTTTCATTAGTTGTAGTTGCTTTCATTAAAGTACAAATGCTTGTTAGGTGTGCGGATTCATTGCTCAGAAAACCATCAAAGTCAGCTATGATAATAATCTTTATGCTCTCAAGAAATATGCTTCAAATGACAAGCAATAAGGCTTTGATACCTATTGTTAGGGCTAACAATACAACCTAGATGGTAATGAATAGGTTGTTTTTTGAAACTTTTTTAGATTATGCAAAAAATAGTAAGTGATATAAAAAGATTGGGTGAGGAAATATTTGATAAAATGATATATGAGAATATGCATGGAAGATAGAGCTAGTAAAGATTAGCACACTAGATATATAGTGGTTTGGCTTATCTACCAAGCTTATTTTCACTCCACACAACTAACAGCCACAACATGAGTAGTAAACTACCTCACAAGTTACAAACAATACGTGAGTTGATCTTTCACATGATAGATCACACTATCTCGATACAACCCTACTACTAAAAAATGTACACCTAATTTTGCATGAATACAAGGCAACAATATATCACAAAATCTTTCAACAATTAAGTTTTCAACTAGAATAATTCCTAGAGAAATACTTAGATAAAATCTGTTCGATTTTCCTTGGGCTTCACGAACTCCTCCTTTTATAAGTCTCATCATTCTAACCATTTGAGCATCTTTAAGAAGCAAAAGAGCCATTGGATATTGATAGGACATGTTGTCATCATGGCGGAGTAGCTTTTTCCAAAGTTTTCCTAAAATATGTGCTAAGCTACTGTTCTATGTTAACAGCTTTCTGCTGGACTCTGACAGAGCAGTGTACTGCTCCCAAGAAAATAGAAATCATCCTATTGGCCTTTCTCATCAAGTGTTGGTTACTTTAGCCGGTTCTTCTCAAAGATTAGGTTGTATGAACTTTATATATCTTGTTTGACAAGATCTTTTGTGGTCCTTAGCAAATATTTTCATGAAAGTGCTTCAGACTTCACACGATTTTTACCATATGGCCATAACGCGATCCTTAACCGTAGATATCAAATATCTACACATCAAGAGGTAGACAAAATACCAAGTGATAGTTTGAAAATATCAAAATTGCTTATAAGATGTTTCTCCAACAATTGTAAACCCCTTGGACAGCTCACCCCCATAAAGAAAATAGAAATCCTCCCGTTGGCCTTTCCCATCAAGTGTTGATTGCTTCGCTAGTCTTTCTCAAATTTTAGCTTGTATGGACTTTATATACGTTGTTTGACCAGATCTTTTGTGGTCTCAGTTAATATTTTCATGAAAGTGCTTTAGACTTCACACGATTTTTACCAATGGCTATAGTGTGATCTCTAACCATAGATATCAAATATCTATACACCAAAAGGTAGATAAAATACCAAATGATAGTTTGAAAATATCAAAATTGTTATAAGATGTTTCTCCAACAATAGCAAACCCCTTGGATAGCTCACCCCTATTAACCAACTCCCCCTCCCCCTATATATATATCTTGGATGCTAACCTCCTTCTCTCTTCTTCTTGCTCTATCTTCCTCTCATCTCCATCATCTTCTTTCTTGGTCATGGATGGCACCAATACAAGCCCATCGCACCATGCCAATCGAGAAATTGCTTATCCTCTTTGTTTGCTCGATAATGCCCATGCTTCTAAATCTTACCCTTGTTGTCTCGCTCGTGCTTGTATGAAAAAAGGATGAGCTCGAGCTTGTTGTGGTTCTATAGTAGTCATGCTGAGAAGGAAGGAGAGGCGAGTTCGAAGTCGGTATGACGATTTTGTGGTCGACTCGTATGATAGGAAGGATGAAACCGAGTTTGAGACGGTTCTGTAGTAGCCTTGCTCATGTTTGTATGAAGCTAGAGTAGCGGTACGATGATGGTTTTGTGGTGGTCTTCGATCATGGGATGCTAAGCGAGTAGAATTCTAACTCGTCAACTTTTGGTTCATTAATCCTTACATGTTGGGTGTTTAAACTAGATAGTTGTCATTCTATGTTGGGTTTACTGAATCTATGGATGGATCATAGAATCGAGCGACGGATTGAGGTTGATCGCGAGTGAGGGATTTGGTAACAATAGCGTCCAAGCACAACAGACTTTGAATTGGTATGCATATCTCGTATTCTTGTTGGATAAGGTGCTTTTGTATTGGGATGGTGAAATTCGTTGGTTGATCATTGAGTTAGGCAATAGATGATGATGAATCGTACCTGAAAGGCTTGGAATTAGGTATTACAGGTGTGAAAAACCATTCGATGGCTTGCATATCTCAAATTTGAGTTACATGAAGTGCTACTGTTGTGTTGGAAGATGGAGTTCAAGGTTGATTGAGTGAGATGACAGATGGAACGAGGATGGGTTCCTACGAGAGGGCCGACGATGGCATTATATGAGCGATTAGATAGCTTGAATGGTTTGACTATATAGTTTCATTGATTTTATTTGCCCCATTGTTGTTGATATGTGTTGCTTGCTGGGTGTTTGATGATTCTGATGGTTGATGTGTTAGAATAATACTAGTTAAGTTTTTAGCTTACTCTTATTGTTGAACCCTTTTTTAGAATAACTTAGCCAAGGAGGATGTTAGTGAAGAGTAGCAGACATAGCAATGACGGCATCATTGGAAGACGTCGATGGTGCTAGTTAGATCAGTGTTGCTGATGCCCTTTTGTTAGCCTTCCAGTGTGATATGTTGTTGTTAATAGATGATGTACAAAACTGGCTATAATGATATATATATATATATATATATTATAATGTTTATGACATCAGATGAGTTTGTTTATGACATGTGATATGATAGATATAGGTTAGCGAACTTAATGAGGCCATACCCTTTAGGAGTTAGTGAACATAACGAGGTCATACCCTCTATGAGTGCTTGCCACTTGTTCCATGCATTTGTAAGTTTTTATTTGGCTGCTGATTATTTGTGATTTATCAAGCTTTCGCATGCTCCTATATATTTATCAGATTAAAATTGAGTGCGTAAGTAGGTTAATCAAGTGGTGAGGCCTAGGTCGTCACAGAATGGTATCGGAGCAAGTAATTGGAGTGATAAGTTGCCATAGTAGATGAAATGTTTGGTATGTACATATGCGTTTAAAACTTACAAGTGCTTGTTAGAGATTGATAGTAGCTTATGCTACTTATTTGAGAAGTTGCTAATCACTGCTTAAGATTGATGATTATTGTGGTGATATGTGATTATAGCAAGGTGATCACCAGGCGGACTAGAAGGTAAGTCGGATGGTGAAAATCAAGCCTACAAGTAAGCAAAGCTAATGGAGGTTTACTTCTAGGCTTGAAATGTCAAGGGTTTAATGGTTAGCCTTGTATAACTAATTATGGATATAGAATTGGAATGAAGTGATTGATGTTTGCAGATTATAAGACTAAATCATGTTGGCATGTTGATGGTTTTAGATATCGATCTTTATTGACAAGTCCTGAATCATGAGGTGTATTTGTAAGGAAGTGAATGAAGGATGCAAGTTATAACTTTGAACTTATGGCTGTGCATTGAGGTTTAGTTATTGACATAAGATGATGGGCAAGTTGGCTTATATTCTATTACCATGATTTTATTGGACTTGATAACTGTGAAACTTGTTATGGGACGAGTTGAGCAAGATATCTAACAACTGTGAGACTTGGTATGGGAAAAGTTAAGTAGGACTCTCTTCATATGTGTGTAACTTTGAGATGAACCAGGCAAAGACTGGTAGACTTGTTACTACCTGGTCTGATAAGGGCAGTGAGTGATTATGGGGACAAGAGCCTGGTGCAAAGTATGGCTCTTGGCAAACTTCTAAAATGACGATAGGGATATAAATGAACAAGGCATGCACTGAAAAAGGAGAATATAGGTGTTGTGCTAAGTCTGATTTGTGTTAGAAGTTGCATTATCTTAAAGTTGGAACAGTTCTCAAAATATGGAAGGTTTTGAAACTAAATTGATCTTGACATCCGGAATGTTTTCCTAAGTTAAACTCAAACAGTTTTGACATGACATATGTGTGTCATTACATTATATTTAGAACAATGAATGGAGATGCCATGGAAAAAAAAAATCCTGAGATGCCTCATGGGAAGTTAGTAAAAGTCTATTGAATGCCTCCGAATGCGAGTCAAAGATGATCCCGTCTATGTAAGGGATGTGTTACCTACAATAATGTGATTTGCAAAAGTCTCGTGAGTATGACGAAAGGACTTAAGACATGGAGATTTGAGAGATCTGAGGAGCACATCAAAGTGACCCACATGAGCTAGCTGGCTAGGAAACCAACCGTGTTGTGAGTGAGGTGTGAAATGTTGAAAGACTATAACTAATGAAACCACAAGTATGGCAGATGGAATTGGCATTGAGGATAGAAGAAGTTAGTATGTCCATCACTGCAAGACAATTTGCCTAGATGTTTTGTCTGGTTATATGTAATGGACATTGTGAGTCTATTAATGAAGCCAATTGGTGAGTTGTGAAAGTAGCATGGTGATATGGAGAGTAGATTTGTGAGAACTACTAAGGTTGAAGATGACCACAAGTAAAGGTTAAGATTGCGAGATGTGGCAATTAGAAAAAAGTGATCAAAGTGCACCGCGAAAGCATGGCACGATCATGGATAAGGGTTAAGGTAGCAAGTTGAGGTAGTTGAAGAAGATAAGTGATTAGAGTGGCATAGTGAAAGCATAATACGGCCACGTACCATAGTGGGATACAGAGTTCTGAGGATTGAGTGGGATGATGACCATAAGGGTCTTACATTGTGATAAGAAGGGAGAGAAGGTTGAAATTTTGAGGACAAAATTTTCTAAGATGGGGAGAATTGTAACGACCTAAATCTTCCAACCACTTAAGTTACGAGCGCAATAGTGTACTCTTTTGGCTTGGAATGTTAAGTAAATGAGCTTTAGGGGATCATTATTATTGAGCACGATAGATTATTAGCTTAATAATATATTTTTTTTGGGACGCTATATATTTAATTTGGACCCTGTAGATCTAAATTTGTGTGAAATTGGGATTACAAGGGGAAACGTCACTTAGTGGCTGTAGATGACAAGTGGTGCGCATGGAATGCCACTTGTCATAGCACATGGCCACCTCACCCCTCTTTCTTCTTCCATGGACGACATCTCCCCTCTCTCTTTCTTTATTTGCTCCCCACCGAACGACCCTCTCATTCTCTTCCTCATTTTTTTTTCATTCTTTGTGGACAACCCAATCGAGCTTCATCTCTCTCTGTGTGTCTCCGTCTCTGTCTTCTGTCTGTTGTCTGTCCGTCTGTCCGTCCATCCGTCTGTCTCTCTCTCTCGTCCTTCATCTACTTCTTCTTTGGCTAAAGCTTGGCGGAACTCATCTTGCTTGATCGCCCTTGCGAACAGCCCAGCTAACCGCATAAGTCGCCTTGCCTTCTCGATCTTTCTCGCTATGCTCATGTTCAAGAGGCCCGATTCAAGTTGTGTGGTAATGGTTCGTGTCAGCGATCTATGGTGGTCTGTTCATGTGTGAGTTAAGGTAAGCTCGATGCGGTGGTTCAAATTTGTGGTAATCATCTTCATGTTGGCCATGGAGCAACAATTTTGTGGTGGAGTCCGATATGTGGTTTCAAGGTGAGTAGATTTCTAACCCTTCAATTGCTTGGTTGGTTGATCTTCTTGCATGTTGCTTTTGTTTGTTCAAATGGCTTCTCTGATTGGTGTATTAGTGGAATTTATGAACGAGTCATTGAGATTTTGTGGCGGATTTGTGACAGTCGAAGGATGTTCGGTTCGGCTTGGGCTTGTAATGCACCGAAGTGGGTTGCATCTCTAGTATTCGAGTTGAGGAGTCACTTTTGAGTACGGGGTTAAGAGAGGATGGATCGTCGAAATTGGAAGAAGGATGCTAGTGGATCGTGCCTGAAAGGCTTGGAAATGGTTAGTTATGAGTGTGCGAGGCCTTAAATGGACTTGCATGTCTCGTATCTGGGCTTGATGAGGTGCGATTGGTGATGGATCGGTGGAATTCAAGATTAATTGGACAAGACTGTTTATGGATCATGGAAGGATTTATATGGGAAAGTTGACGATATCGTTATATATGGGTGTGTAGATAGCTTAAATGGTTTGCTTCTATGGATTCATTGTTTACTTGCCTTGTTATGATTATTATGTATTGCTTATTTACTAAATGATTAATAAGCAATTCGTCGATTTGTTAGACTTGCACATAGAGCCCTTAACTCACCCTCGTGGATTTAACCTTTTTAAGATGAGCTAGCCAACATGGTGAAGTGGTCATGGAAAATGGAAGCCATGAAAGGAATGGTGTTGGCGGATTGAGAGCAGATATTTTCATGTAGTCTCCTAGTAATGCTTTTGAACTTTGTAAAGAACTGGCTAATGATATGTATACAAATAAAACCAAATGTTTTGTGGTACAAGTGTTTTGTTGTTACTGCATGCGATACAGGTAGCGAACCTAGGAGGCCATACCCTTTAGGCGTACTTACCATTTATTTTCTTGCACTTGTGTTTCATATGGCTGCTGATTATCTTTTGATGTATCAAGCTTCCATATGCTTCTATATATATAATATCATATTAAAATAGAAGCGAGTAAGCAGATTAAGCAAGTGGCGAGGCTTGGGTCATCACATACTTGGGTTTTCAAATCGTTCGCCATTTTCGTATCAAGTTGATTGATTCCAAACTAGATGTGCTAATCCTTTTCTATTATAATGTGGTTTCTCTTATTCTGATTATGGCGACAATTTTGTGACTATTTGGTATTAAAGCTGCCAAACTAATGATATAGATGCATTCTATTCTGTATGTTTTTGAAATTTTCATCTGATGAAAAATATTTTAGATGACATATTCGGATTCGTCTCGTTGTTATGAGAAAAATGAGTGGTCTCACACCTCCTAAGGATGCAAGAAACCGCTACTCACGCCTATACGCCCCATGATAGAGGATGTACACGAAGGTTGTTGGGTTTCTAGCGGTCCCAGGTGCTCGTCACATAATGAAAACATGTCATACATGCAGCGGAAGAAATAAATTCAAACGGCGCCCTGGATCATCTTAGAAATCCTCGTATACTTTAATCGAAAATCGAACTTTCTAAAGCATGATTAGAAACGTACCTAGAATAACAGAGGTTAAATCCGACTCTGTTTCTTTATCTTCGAGCCCGAGAGGTGTCAAGTTTTTAGTTCAGATACGCCCCGACACCCGTGCGACCTTAAAGATGGAGATTCAGAGAGACGGCCCTCGGATTATGCTAGTATCCTCGTGGCGTCTCAACCCGAACCCTTCGCATTCAATTAATGGAAACACAAACTTTGTGTATCCGAATTAGTCGATTCTCGAGCTCACTTTCTCACGAAATATGACTGTATATATGTGACTCTCAAACTTTCTAACCTATTAAACTTGAGGCCCTAACCCCTATTTATAGAGGATGAGTGAGGGAGAGAATGAGGGGGAGGGGGTATAAACCGCCCCTCCAAAACCGCCTCACGTGGCGGCTAATGGAAAGCCGCCATGTGGGCTTCCAGCTGGTCTATATGGCCAGTTGGACGCTGGTCAAAGGCAGTCAAACCGCCTTTGACCAGCCACTTGGGCCTCGCCCATTGGGCGGTGGTCAAAGGCGGCAATTTTGCGCCTTGACTAGCATGTCGGCCAGTCTTGGGCGCCCATTTGGGCAGCCCAAATGGCGTCGTTTTTGACGGCGATCCTCATCCACAGGATCTAGACATTCTAGGCTTGAAGTCCCTTGAGTTTCGTGATCAAATCACGTCGTTTGATGTGCCAAACATCTCTGTCAAACGGATAGAAAATCCTATCCTACTTTTGACTTTCTAGAGGATAACCTTTCTTATCCTTTCTTCGGATAACAAATCCCATCCAATGATGATGCAGGCATGATGTAGCCATTACATCACCCACGATCTTATCATGATATCACGCCTGTGTTATCTATTTCGTCATTAGTGAGCTTTAGAAGGAGGAAATGAATTCAATCCGTTTCAACTCCTTTTGACTATCCAAAATAGTCCTTGTCGCATTCTCGTGACCCCGTCTTTGTCATGGACGTCGTCAGATTCGATTAAGGCATATGTACATCCCTAGGTTCAACCCCTGAACTAGCTGTGAGATTCCTCAAGGAATTGATCGTCCCGAATCAATCCTTAGATCCCACCAACCATGAGTGACGTCTAGCAACATATCACGATTACCTAGTCAGAATGATGTACGAGGACAAAGTGAACCTGTTGGCCCTGGTTCGGTGTTATCAGTGTTTCTGTCTTACCATGTCCCGATCGAATGAGGGCTATAGATATTTGAGTCAAAACCCACAGATTTCGATCATATGGCACAAATTTATCTGACGTGAATTCGGCGAGATCCACTTGACTTCTGCCTTGGCCAAGGACTTTCTAATGCACCGTCGACGAGATAGATCGGGATAGGAATCAATCTCATCTAATGAGGAGATAGATCCCAATGTTGCCCACTTGCCTGTGACTTCGGATATGGGAGGACTGTGACCATCATGCACAGAGCGGATCAATGATCGGCCAATATCGTATCTATGAACAACAGCCATCCAATACACAAGCCAGTATCGTGGCTCAGGTTTGAGGACCATTAACACACCAAAGCCAAGAGCGATTGAGACATGACCAAGCACGAAGTTGCTCTTTTGTCACGTTCAGTAGATTCGATCTAACTCGTTTCGATCGAACACCTATGTTCCGCTTAGATGTCAACGTCCGATGGCTTGTGACTCGTCATCCCTATTGGGCATCCAATGCTCTATAGCGAATCTACAAACACACTGGTCTCGACCGGCTTGGACGCCCAATCCACGATCCTTTGACCAGGAACCAATTTGAAGATCAGATACCAATTGATGACCCGTCACACATATTCTTGGCGCCTCAAGATGGGCATCAGTTTCTATTGATCTAATGGACTTTATTAATCTAAAATAAAGGGACAAGATGAATAAACAAGCGTCTTGCCATATTTGTAATATCGATAGTACAATATCTATGCCATACATGTAACATCACATGATTGCTTTAGGGCATACTCTTAATAACCTCACACTTGCACTACGCCAACCATACTAATATCTTATAACCCATTCTACTAATGTGTTCTCATAAAAGCTTAGGGTAATGCCTTAGTGAAGGGATCCGCTATATATTCGCGGAGGTGGATTTTCTGCACGGCGATGGTGCCTCTCCCAACGATCTCTCGAATGAGATGGAAGCGCCTTTCGATGTGCTGGACTTCTGGTGAGACCTTGGTTCCTTTGCTTGAGCAATCGCTTACTATTGTAGTAAAACAATGGAATCGGCTCCTCGATAGCAGGAATTACTCCAAGCTTTGCGATGAACTTCTTCATCCAGGCGGCTTCCTTTTACAGCTTCCGAAGCTGCCACATACTTTGCCTCAGGGGTGAAGCCAGCAGTTTATACTTGATTGGAACTTTTCCAGCTAACTGCTCACTATTCATTATGAATGTAAACCCAGACGTTGACTTAAAGTCATCAGGATCTGATGGAAATCAGAGTCCGTATATGCCTTAATTTGAAATCTGCTTTCCATATATCAAGAATAAATCCTTAGTCTTCTCAAGTACTTAAGGATGTTCTTGACTGCAATCTAGTGTTCTTTACTGGATCTTGATTCGACTGATATTTGCCTGTAATGCTCACAGCATAAGCAATATTGAGGTCTCGTACATAGCATAGCATACATTATGCTGCTATGGCCAAAGCATAGTGTATCTTCGCCATTTTCTGTCTCTCTTAGGGGTTTTGGGACACTGCCCCTTAGAAAGAAGTATTCCATGTTTAAGGGTAACAACCCTCTTTGGAATACTCCATGTTGAACCTTTTCAACACTTTATCTATGTACGTGGACTGTGAGAGACCAAGCAATCTTCTGGATCTATCTCTATAGACCATATGCGCCAAAATATAGGTGGCCTCTCCTAAGTCCTTCATGGAGAATTTCTGTGACAAGAATAGCTTAGCGGATGACAGCATTGGAATCATTACCAATCAATAATATGTCATCCACATACAGGGACCTGGAACGTAATAGCGCTCCATTGAGCTTCTTATACACACATGGCTCATTCGGATCTGATGAAGCCAAAAAATTTGATCACTCATCGAATCGGATGTTCCAACTTCTCGAGCGTTGGTTTCAGTCCATAAATATGGATCTCTTAAGCTTGCTACACCTTATGCTCTTCGCCTTTGGACTCAAAACCAGGCGGCTGTTCCATATAGATATCTTATTCAAGAAATCCATATAGGAATGTCGTTTTGACGTCCATTTGGAATATTCTCATAGTCCAAGTGTGCAGATATGGCCAACAAAATCCTAATGAACTTTAGCATGGCCACTGGAGAGAGTGTTTCATCATAATCAATACCTTCTTTTGACGATAACTTTCGCAATGAGCTTGCATCCCGGGCGCTCCCTGCGGCTCCATCTCCGCCCCCTAGCGTCCTCGCCTCTCAGTTTTCTCTCCCTCTCCGGCGTTTACCGTATTCTTCTTGGCTCCCTCTCTCGCCTCCCGCTCTCGCTCTGTCGGTTCTCCCCCCCTCTCTCCTTTCCCCGCCCCCGTCCTTCCTCCCCTCCTTCTTTTTCCCCCCTCTCCCCTCCCCCCCCGCCCCCTCCTCAGGGGGACCCTCGAACTCCTTCTCCCCCCCCCCCTCTTCTTTCTCCGTCCCTCGGCCTCTCTATAAGGACTCGCATTGGCTTGATTTTCTCTTGCATTAATATCAATTGTTCTTTGGATAGAAAACCAAAAAGCGTACCCGCAAAGTGATATAGGCCACCTTCTGTGGTCCTGGATTCGCCAATAGTCAGTCCACTGCCCCAATAATACATCCTTCTCCTTGCAAATAAAAAACCCACAAGTGTCCCTTTTTCAACTTTTCCAAAAATTTGAAACAACGCTCCTTCGTCCCTCCCCCGGGGCACCACAAAAAAAAAAACAAAAAAAAGCACTTGTCCAAAATTATTTGACCAAAAAAAAACCTTCTCCAAAATTCTTGGCCCCCCCTAAAAAAAAAACCCTTTTCCAAAATACCTTCGGACCAAAAAAAAAATTTGTCCGAACAGACCTTTAGTATTCAATGAAAATATATGATCCACACGTCTCATTGAGATGAAGCATGCATTCTTAACTAATCTCCATTTGAAACCAAGTAATGTAATAACAATCCATGACGTTGAGGCATAGGATGAGTCACGGACAACCGTGCATACATATCATTCTTAACTAACTCCATTTGAAACCAGGTAATGGAATAACATCCTTTTTCAAATTATTAAGATATGGATTGACCGGATATTTACTGACGACATGACTCGAACTCATGATTATGAAATATGAAGAACACAATGCAGCCTCACTAACACTAGACTACCGCTTTAATGATAAAATGTTCCGTTTAGTTTGGTATTGGTGTAAAAATTTCATGTACACAGTTCAATTTTCATTGTTAATGTATTTTTTTTCTTATTTAATTTTTTTTTGTGTCTGAATGATTCGATCCTGTCACCTTATCCTTGTCAATTAAAATGCTCCCGTGCGAATTAAATCTGCAATATATATTTTTTAACCATAAACCATGTCAATTCTTATGCATTCCAGGTTTATTTGTGTTGACATTTGTATTTCCTAAAGAAAGTCACAAAATATGAACCTGCCGATATCACTTTCTCTTCGCACCAGAACGGGTATGGTCGGCACCACGTGGCGATGCGACAGTGGTCATGGCCTCACTGTCAGCTGCGAATCTTGAGCCCGTGGAAAGAAAATCCCACCGTCCCGATCGTAGATCGCCACGAACGTGAATCCCCATGAGCTAAGTAAAGCTCTCTTGACCCCACCTTTCAAACTTGCCAAGTGAAGATTTCTCTCTGTCTCTCCATAAATAGACCGCCTTCTTCTTGAATCTTCTCGCTAATTGCCGAGAAGAAGTTCTCAATCTCAAACACCATCTCTTCCTCTTTCTCTCTCTGTTTCTCTCTGCAGTTCGGAGCTGGGCTTCCGAGAGTCCCTCCCCAATGGCGCGGTACTACGGCAGCAGCAGCTACCGCTACTACATGGACTACTTCTCCCCCCCGCCCCTGCACCTCTGCTTCTTCGTCGCCGTCCTCTTCCTCGTGCTGGGCTTCTCGTGGTACGTCAACTACGAATCGGTGGTCGAGGACATGATGACCCAGGTCAAGCTCTTCCTCGTGCTCTGCCCCGTGGTCCTGCTCCTCCTCGTCCACTTCCTCTCGAACGAGGAGGACCGGAGCCGGGTGCCCTTCTTCCTGGCCATGCCGGAGCGGGACTCGCTCCACCGCGCCGGCGGGTCGCCGTGGGGCGTCGCGGCGGTGCTGGTGTTCCTGATCTTCATGGTGTCGTACCAGTCCTCGATGCGAGAGCGCTGGTTCCCTCTCTTGTCTACGTGATTATGATTTGAGTTGAAGTATCATTTCTGCGTCTTCGTGTATTGTGACTAGCGAGGAGAGATGTAGTTACGCGAGTGTATTTAGCCATGCTTTCTTGGATCTGATGTTCTTCTAAAGTCTCTGTAAATTGTCTTCTGGTTCAGTTTGGGAAGATAAGGATGTTCTGCGAAGTGTTGTCTTCCTGAGTTTCTTGCGTTTAGTTATTCCTTGATCAGCTTGATTAATCAGCTCGGAAAGGAGAGGCCGAGAAGGGCTGTGGATATCAGCTTAATTAATTATGACCGGTCTCCGCTTTCTTGATTTTTCCTGTAATATTTGATTCATGGAACCTAAACATTTTGCTTAGAGGGGATCATTGCACCGGACCGGATCGGCCATTGATCTCGAGCTAGGCCGGGTTTGAAGACAAATTAGACTTTAATTATGAGGCGCGGCTCGTTTCACCTGGGTTCGACAGCCGGGCTTGTGGTCAGGGGTTGGTCCGGCTCCCGGTCAGGAGTTCGGGTGACGACTCTTGAGGTTTTGGGTTTGATCTCCAAGGGGAGTAAAAAGGGAAAAAACGATTGTTTGTTTGTTGGTTCATTTTGGGAAGATATGTGAGGTACAAAATATGTCGACACCATGTGTCTTTAATCTTTTTTTTTTTTTTACACGAGAGATGATCATGCAATTGTCTTTTATTGATTGCTAGATTAATAGTTTATTTTGAAAAAAAAAATAGTAATTATTATTGGGTTTACTTTTTTTTTTTTAAGAATTTGTGATTAACAATTAAGGGTGGGCACGGATGGGGTGGTCGCTTTCCAATCTAGATCTTGAAATTAATCTTGTTATATTGATTTTAAATTTTTGAAATCTAGTGCCAATTCTGTTTATTTTAGAACCTATTTTGAAACCTACTTTGTTTTTTTTGGTAATATCTTAGGATCTACTTGAGAACCGTCTCTCTCTCTCTCTCTCTCTCTCTCTCTCTCTCTTTTTCACTTTATTTTTCAGTAAATAATATAAGTAGCAATAAAACGATTTAAAGTAAGAAATGAATAATGAAATTCACTGTTCATCAAAAGCAATAATATCTAATATAAGTAATAGCAATTATAATTCACAAAAAATAGAGGAGGTGAGACAAATAAGATTAATTTTTTTTAACAGTTGTTAAAACTGATTTCAAAATCGGTTCGGTTCCTAGGTAATTGGAATCGAGAATTGGCTTTGGCTAACCGGTTCCCAAATTTAGAACCGGTTCCCCGAAAATATTTTTCGAGTGGTTCGATCAGGGTTTCGACTATACCCTATCCGATTGCATATTTCTATTCTCAATGTGCTGTTATTCTTACATTCACATAAAAATTATTTTGCAAGCAAATTCTCTTTTGCATGGCAGACTTGCAGTAAGATAAAGGAAAATGAGAAGGGCAGCCCCTTCGGACTCTTCACCTCTCCTTTTCTCCCTAAAATCAGCTAAACCATGATTCCAGTTCCGTGGGAAAAAACCTTCTTGAAATTTTAACAATCTAGTGTTGCTACAAATTCTACTTGGGGTGGGATTTCCAAAGTGGCAAAATTTAAATGATTAAAATAAATACATAATTGGATTTTTTTTATAAAAAAAATTACATACAGGATAACAAGCGACGCGTGAGAGTTTTATTACTCGAGGGACAAGAAGACCCACCCTTAAAGATTTTCTTTGGATATAACTGTCCCAGTGTGTAATTCATGCATTTCCTTGGATTTGGCCGAAGAAATATAAGAGAAAACATTTTTAATGCCACAACATAAATGAACTAAACAAAATATTCCAAAGTTCAATATTCCACGATCTTTTCATACCGTAATAAAATAACCATACCCCACGAGTTTGCTTTTCCACATTTCTTTAGTTATGAATGATGATCGAGGTTAATTGATTTTGAGCTTTTTCTCAGTTCTCACCGCGAAGCTTTTCCACATGCAAAAAGCGGAACCTCTTGCGTCACGGTCTACCTTTTTTGATTTCGGTGCTTCTTCTCTTTCGCTTTGCTAAAAGGGTCACTTAGTCGCGAAGGTGCGATTGTCAATCGAGAAGAGCGATTCACTTTTGTTTGCTCGGTGCCCTAGTGTGTAACGATGGGGTGACGGCGACGACCGCCGTTCACCGCTCTCCTCCTCGGCCGTCACGTATTTGCGCACGCGTTACTATGTTCGGTATTTAATAACCCCGACATAGGTACGGCGATTGAATGGGTAAAGCTAGACATGCGATAGTCTTGTCTGACATTCAGGAGCTGCAGCTGGTGGGTGTCAACGGGTCGGAATCAAAATGACTTCGGTCCCCCATGAACCCTGAACATGATAGTTATGTACTCCTTGGGTCCGAATGGAACCCGAACCGAAAAAGTGGATGGAGTCGGGTCAAGATATCTTCTCCTCCTCCAATTTTTTTATTTTTTCTCCAGTTAAGGCCTATTCTGGTCTGGCTGTCATTTGTTTTTTTTTTTTTTGGGGTGGACCCGCTGATCCATTCATATATGAAGGAGAAAACGCCAACCTTTTGGCATAATGCACAATCTAAGCTTGCTTTTGCTTCTTGGGAAAATTCCTTCCGACACTACTCCGTTCATGCACCCGCAAAGAAACGAATGCAGAACAAAACAAGTTCATTGCTCCCCACCCATCACAAGCGGGATCAGACTGTGGAACTATGATTCCTGCATACAAAATTCGCGGCTTCCCGATATCATCAACCTCGCCAAAGGGAGACGACTTCGGAGCATGTCCACAAAGTGAAGGGAGAAACACAGGCCTGTACTTTTCTCTTTGAGTTCCGCACAGAACGGGAGCCCTTTGAGATTAGATTTGGCTCTGGAGCAACTTTAGAGCTCTATACTCTGCATCCAAAGTCAAGTTCGACAGGTGATCCAGAACACAAGGAAAAGAAGCATCCGTATTCCCGGGCCACGAAGAACTCCAACCCCCATTTGCAGATGGTACAAGACAAAACTTCAGTTGGGAATCCTTGATACGTAAAACTAGGAGAGCATTAACCTAATTACGTGGGGTGGGCTCTGCTTCTGCTCAGGCTCGGTTGTGTTTGATGGTTTGGAAAAATGCAATGCCAATATCTTTAGCCTAAGAGCTTTGAGGAAATGCAAATGGCGTTTGGTAAAAAAAATCTTTTGAAAAGTAACTTTGGGCTATACAGTGCTTGGCAAAAAAAACAATTGGTAAAGGCATTAATTCTTTTTAATTAAAATAAATCAAACCTAGGGGCTCAAGCCGTTTGCCCTAGATTCAACGGACCTCGCCTGGTCGCGTGACTAGGTAACCTCGCCGAGGTTGGATGCGGCCCCGGAGCCAACGAGACTAGATTTGGCCAGTGAGGTCTTGTGATCGCCCTTGCGCAAAGCAGAAAATAGTAACAATGAGGGGAAAATTGGCATTTGGAAGAATTGTTGAGGGTAATTTTTGGAGGAAAAAAAGTAGAAACTCCTAGGACAATATTTGGCCAAATGTTGAAAAGATAATATGAATCCATATCAGCATTGAACTTCACCTTCTCAGGCTAGCAATTCGGTCAAATGCCTATGAAAAGGATTACCAAAACAACCCGGCATTTCCTCAAGGGGATGTGGCTAAAACAAAGCTTTTTTTTAGCCTTGTATGTTCCCAACTTGACCCTCTACTTGATTCTTACTCTTACAGATCCATTTACAGCCTACATATGGTTACAAATACCTTTAGGTGCGGTCAACTAATGTCCATACATCGTGGGAAACATCGAGTCCCAGTTTAGATTTCATCGGCCTTAAGCCATCTGTCAGAATCTTATCTGACTCGCCTTGTATATGACTCGGAATATGTTGTTGATCACCGCCGTTTACCATAAATAGCTGCTATCCAACAAATTCCCATAGCATAACGTTACAGGAGGCGTTAGACACTCTCAAACTCCTTTTTAGACGGCCGGTGGCCCTGGAATCTCCCTCTAAATCAGAGAATGGCGTCTGAACTTGGGAGTCGTTACTTCTGATTTCTTCTTGCAGGAAAAAAGTGTATATCCGTTGGCGTCCTTCGCCCCTTTTTTTGGGTTATGTGACCTGTTTCTTCCAGATAAAGTGGTGTGCCTGCTGACCCAAACTGTAGTGAGAAATTGATATGGTCAAGAGATCGAGACGAAGTAGGTACAGGGGACCCAAGACTTCTCTCGGAATATCCGATAAAACGATCTTGTCAAGACCTTGCTTCCAACTTGTCTCGATTTCATCATTTCACAAAAGTGGACATCCCTAATCCTAAGATGATTAAGGACTTAGTTTCTACCAGGCCACATCGATATAGGTGTGCTGTGGTAGGACAAACTTGGACTGCACTTATCAGTATGTATTGCGTGCAGTCGTTCTAGGGTATATCCCTAGCGTAGATGGGCCGGTCGGATGTAACTCATCATGGAGGGCAGCCATATCACAATAAGAGCGGGCGTTACTCTTTCTGATACACCCGTTGTGTTCAGGAGTCCTTGGAGGCGTCCATGTGATAATATGTCATTTTTCTTTGAGATAATTTAGGAAATCAGTACTAAGGTATATTCCTTCTCTGATCTGATCAGAGAGAGCATGCCAGTAAAAGCCTGTGTAATAACTCACTGTATGAGTTATGGATCGTGGTGTAAAAACACGAGTTTTTGAGGTCATTGAACTTTTCAAAGGATTCAGACTTGCCTTCATAACTACAAATATCCATACCTAGCATAGTACGGTAAAGGTAATGAAGTATGAGACACACGCCGATAGCAAATCTTCATTAATAGGTCCACACATCTGAATCGAAATCCCAATATATCAGTGGCCTTCACCTTGACCATGAGGGCGATTTGCAGAACATTTTCCTTTGAAGACAGGGCTCAAAGGGAAATATAGTTCAAAACTAGATGGATAATACATCAAGTATTCAAACCTGTAATTTGCCCTTCTCCAATATGAACTAATCGGACGGTGACACAAGGTACTGGATGAGGACACTGCACCTTGGAGTTTCTCAATGGCATTAATATCATTGTGTTATTCGGATTGGT
Source organism: Psidium friedrichsthalianum (assembly GCA_019149425.1). NCBI lineage: Eukaryota > Viridiplantae > Streptophyta > Magnoliopsida > Myrtales > Myrtaceae > Psidium > Psidium friedrichsthalianum. The sequence goes on along the minus strand of JAGVVM010008243.1, from coordinate 72 downwards.
AATCGCTTACTTAGAAGTTAATGGTGAAAAGACCATGGTCAATTGAGCCGAACCAAAGGCCTTTACATTATG